>JAYJMB010065624.1:0-25319 GCA_036873735.1 Pouteria campechiana
AGGAGACCAGTCCCGGTCATGACGTTCCGTTTGCATTTTATTTCTTCCTCATTATTTACTATGCCTGATCTGACTTCTTGAGCGCCCTCCGCGACGCGTCTCCAAACAATTACTCAAACATGTTTATTGAACTATGAGGGAGACTACCAAAGTCCTTTTTCCTTTGGGTTCATGAATGAAACGACGCACCTTACATCTAGAAATTGAGTATCTAAGTGAACAATGCATCTCAACCTCATTGGCATCACAAAATTCTTCTTTTTTCTGTTAACTCTGTTGTTATGTTTTTGCCATTTGTGTTTTCTTTTAGTGCTCAAATAACGTATTAGTGTTGTGCTGTTGCCATTGTTGTTAACCTTTCTCGCCCAAATAACTTATTAATATTGTGTTGTTGCCATTGTCTTTATCCTTCATTGCCCAAGTTTCAACTGTGATCCCAATCTCTTGACAATGTTGGTAGCTAGATAACGAACAAATTCCAAAATCAAAGTTTCATTAAGCATGTTCTGTGACTTCTGGCCCAAATCTTGCAATTCACAATTTGCAATTTACAATCCAAATCGGATCTTAGGCAAAACAATCTGAATCAACCTTTTTCTGAATGAGTCTCAATGATTTTATGGTTTGAATTCCTATGAATTAGAATCTAAATTCTATGCATTTATTTTTCATATTTTATTTGGATTTACTAAATCGTTGACATCTAACAATTTTTTACATGGGGCAATCTTCTATATGCTTTTAGAAATTAAATGGCAGATTCTCTTTAATGGATATTGATTAAAAATTAGGTAGTAATTATGTAAATCTTTAAAAATCATCATAAAATTGCACTGTATGGATATTTAAAACTAGATAGTAATTATGCTTTCAGTTTCAGGGCATTACAATTTTAAAATTCATCAAATTTAAGACCACTTTACTTTAATGAATGCAGGTTAATGGATGACTCTGGCATATGTAGACAATATGGTCATTTGGCTATTGTTTTTTTTTTTTCTAAATCATACAATTATCAATTTACAATGGCATGAAGTTTACATCTCATGTGCATACTGATAGCAAATTGATCATTGACATGTCCTTTTACTTATTTCTACTTAATTTGTACTTTTTTTTCTTTGGAGGTCTTACATTTTATGATAGTATTCTGTTCAACTCAACCCCTATAATGATTAACAATATGATGATTATGACAGTACCATCCGTGACTCTTAAGCTTACAGTCTCATTCTGCAAACAACGGAAGAAGGGTAGTTCAAATGCTTTAATGGCTGAAAAGAAGCATCCAATTGAGAATGCTTTTAGGAATTTATTTATATTGACCTAGTGATAATTTTGATTCTGGTGCATCCATTCCTAGCATAGTCAATTTCAAAGGGTTGAGCTTTGATTTCAGGACATGAAACTGCCTCAAAACGCAGAAACACAACATGGCATTCAGAGACTAAAGAGGCCGAGGGAGGGGGGAGTTTCTGTATCTGCAGATGATCAGAACCCGAGAGAGAATGCACATGTAGAAGCACTGAAAGATAGCAAGGCATTGAAAAGAGAATGCTGTAACATGGCCATAGACGCAGAAACAGTTGACGAGGAGGGTGAGCATCTTAGGATGCCTACAAAGAGCAAAGGAAAATATATCAAGACCGACAATGAGATCCAAAATGTGAGTGGTGAGTGCTTGGGCTTTGAGAGGGCTTTGGGAAGGTTGAAATCTGACATGGAGGAGAATATGTTCCACTATATTCCACCTCAAACTCCATCCCGGAAGAAGCACAAATATATTCATTACAGGAGGAAGAAAATGAGTGGGACTCTGAATTATGTTGCCCATGCAGATTATTACATATTGCTTCGTGCCTGTGCGGTGGTTGCACAGGTCGATGTTCGTACCATGCATATTGCTGTGTTGAAGCTTGAGAGAAGGCTTTCTTGGCTTGAGTGCCGAATTGATGATTCACTTGATTTTTTCAACTTTTAAATTGAAGATCTGAGCATTTCTCAGTCGAATCTAGTAGTAAATTTTTTTCCCTCTCCCTCTTCCTTCCAAGCCACCAGGGAAAGCAAGCGATGCTAAATCTCCTGCTGTTTTCAAAACGAAGTTCTGAGCATAGCATCTGGAAAAGGTTTCGTGGAGATTACTCTTTGGATTACTAAAGAAAAAAAGAGTAGAAAGACAAGCCCTCGGGACTAGCGGCTACTTTCGAACCGTCTTGAACAGCATGCGGAGAATCCAAGCCAACGGCAAATGTGCAAGCCACTTGCAGATTTTGAAAGAGAACCGATTTAAGCAATCAAATACGCTGGAGCTCACCAGCTGAAACTCCAAGCCGAGACAGAAACCAAGAAATCTCAAGGGCTGGGCTTCCACATTGATTCTTCCTCTGTAATCATTTCTTTTCTATACAAAATGCAATATTCAATGTATACATACAAAATTAAGAAAATCCAATTAAAAAAAAATTCCAACTCTATTGAGCACTTTTCTATCTCATCTTACCGGAGAAAAAAATGAAAGAAAAATAAAAGAAAAACCAATAAAGTTATCGCAAAGCGATTTTCATTATGTCGATAGATGGGAAATTGATGAATTTCCGTACTTGGATTTCTAGCTGAGCTCCTTTCATTTCATGCCAAGTCATCTATCTTTACCGAAGGTGCCTCTTCATCTGGCTCTGTGTTGCTTAGGCTATCTGCCTCTGGGTGGCATTTTAGGATCCTTGGTTGAAGAGGCATGCACTAACATCTAAATTGCCATCTGGTGATAAGAACCATTCTTAAGAAAGCTCTGTTTTTTGTTTGTTTGTTTTGTTTTTAGGTAAACAATCACAGGATTCCTGAAAGATAATTTAGATGTTAAAATGAAATGAAACCTAATCGAAACAGAAGATGATTTAAATGTTAAAATATTAATCACAGGATTCTTGAAAGATGATTTAGATGTTAAAATGGAAAGAAACCTAATCGAAACTGAAGTTGATTTAAATATTAAAATGTTCATCAAAGGACTCTTGTGAGGTCCCCTGTGCATCGCACCTTGGACAACAGAGGAGGTGATCCCCTATTGGGTGCCCTTGTACCAAACCCTAAAGTTTCAGAGGGATAATTAGGACTTCGTAGGTTTAGTGATGTTCTCTGTGGGGATCCCTCGTTCAACTCTGATAGAAAGGGCTAGTTTCCAGAGTCTGGAATAGGCCCATTGTGGGATCAAAAACATCCCGCGTAGGATCCCTTGTCACTAGAAAATTTTTAAAAACTACCTTAGACTTTAAGTGGACTTGGGTGGTTTACAAGCATGTTTGCATGATTGTTTTGGGACAAAATGCATTTTTCTCTCTACAAACAAAGAGTTCCCTTTTGGTTTGGAATTACATAAAAAAGGGGAAACCAGAATAAAAAAAGTGCAAATTTAAGAAAAGTAAACCTTAAACACATTTAACAAATATATTAGTATATCAATTTATTACTCGTAAGGTTTACTCATCATCGAAATCATTTCTATATCCCATTAGCGATAAAATTTGCCTCATGCTTTGCGGCGATTATGCTTAACTATCTCTCACCCTATGGAGAAAATATTTCTCATAAAATTTCTTTAGAAATCTAGACTAACTCATGGGCCTTTCATCTTTTTATCATGCTTTCCTTGTCGTTTTTCATCATAAATCATAATTTAAACTTAAATAGACACCGAGTCTCTTCTCTTACATTCTTCCCTTTAAAACCATGTGCACTATCTCATCACCGACTGGAACTTTTGTACCTGCTATGGTTTTCAAAATAACACAGTGAGTTCATCGCCTAGTAAGTTTAAGTTTCATTATAAAATTCACTTACCAAATAACCATGAGACAATATAAAATCATTTGCATCTCAAACATAAATCCCATAAAAATGAAAAATTTTCTTTAAGAAATGTTCCAATCTTGTGCAACTTCTAGTGATGTAAATTCTCCTTGAATTAAGAATTTTCCATTTGTGTAATCTTCAACGCAATCCTTATGCAAATCTACTATTGGCCCATTAGTCGACCAATCATAGACATTGGGATACCTTAGCCGACTTAATGCATCATCTCCTTAGAAATACAGGACTTTTGCTCTCTTCATTTGTCGATTCGAGGAAGTCATCGAATTTCCTTGGGTCAACCGGTCATCTCCATGGTCGACTAATCAACTTCTAGAGGGCTTGAGTCTACTCATCCTCTTTTCCTTCAAAATTGAGCAGTACTTTCCATCATCTATTATTACAATTCTTAATTACAAAATTTATTTTAACAATTCATGGAGAATAAGAAACACCTCATGCTATTTTTAATAACATAAATCTGATTCATAATAACTGAATTTCAAATAATTCTTAAAGGTCAACCTAAACTGGGACGAACCCAACCCGAAGTTTAGCTGCGATGCGATGTCACGTTGATTACTCGAGTCAGTTGTCGGTCTGCGTTGGTTTTTAAAATGGGGCCGCAACACCTGTAAAGTAGCTGCAGTCCAACCTAACCCGACCCGATTTCCCTAGAGCAAACTGGAATCGAAAGCCTGCACTCATGCTGCAAACTAAAATTTCTCTCGGCCAGGAGAGCACATCAAACTTTATTCATTGAAATTCAAAATATTTTAATATATGAAGTTAACTTATATTATGGTAACATTTGATTCGTTGAAATTATTTTTCTCTCTATACATATATTTAAATAATAAAAATATTAACATCGTAAATTAACTACATAATTCAAAAGTACCAGATCATTTTTTTTATCAACATTAAGTCTATGTAACTATTATATTAACGTACTTTTCTTAAATTCTATTTCATACCATATTTATTATAAATTTATGAATTTTTATCTTTATAAACTATAAAAAATTAACGAAATTATTCCTCCACTGCTAATTTAGTACAAGAGTTTTTTAAACAAATTATTTTATATTTATAAAACTAATAATATTAAAAATTTTAATATAAAACATAATATTAAAAAGAAATTAAGGTATTTGGGGGACTAAAATAGTTGCATATGCTAAATCATGAGAAAATAATGATTTAATATTTTTTTATACTTATACAGCCAATATAGGTCTTCTATTTAATATTTTTTATTTTTGAAATATATTTGTTTGGGTCACACCCAAATAGCTCTAAGAGAGTCCTAGCTTAAAATCTTGTAATGTAAAGAAAACATTAGAAAATGTTGGGGGTGATCCCAGTATGATCAATTCGACACTCAAGTCAATAATAAACCTTGAGAGAGAAATAAATAATTGAGAGGTTATATTTACAGTGTTAGGATTATTGTATATGATTTTGATAAAAACAAAACTTGCAATAAACTTGATTTATGCTAATGATGCGTCTAGCATAAGAAACTCAAAATGTAGAAAGATATGCTTGAAATGTATGCACTTCTTAGGAATATCATTTACATCTTGATATAAATCTAGAAGAAAAATCATCTTGATCCATATTGTTTTCAACTTTGTTTATCATAATGCCTTTGATCATAAGCTAATGTACCTTAAAGAGTTATCTTTGTGAATGAAAATGAATATGTGCTTAAATGAACTTATAGATACAAAATTATGATGTAAACTATATATCCATGCTTTACAACTTATGAAAATTTTATATGAATAATTATATTATGATTTATAATGAAAAATATAATAAAAAATATCAAGCCAATAGTATGATAAAAGTGCAAAAAATTTCAAGTGCAAGTATACCGTGATGAGCTCATAATCTATCATATTTTAATGCTTAAATTTATATGTTTTGGATCTTCATTTGACATTATTTTACTAAATTATAATTACATTTGATGAAATACTACAGTGAGTAGAGTTAGTTGATTTTTTAGGTATCAAAACATGTGAAAAAAGAGCTAAATGTGAAATAAGTACAACTTCAAGGCCATTTTTAATACATATGTAGATGGATACATGAAAAGTGATCAACATAAAAGTTTAAGCCCTTGAAATTACTCATCTAATGAATTACGAATTATAGGATTTGGATATGAAATGTGGAAGTTGTGGTCAAAATATTCCAACTATCTTAGACTTTAGATTTGCTAAATATGACAAATGGCTCATTTGTATCCAATATTTGGTATACGTTTAGGCATATTTTAAGGAAGTAATAAACATAAAAGTTGTAGATCTTGGAATTATCTTTCTAACGCATCAAGAATTATAAGATTTTAATATCGTATAAGAAAAATATATATAAAATAGTACATAATACTCCTATATCTGACAAACAACGAATTTGGTGTCGTGGCACAAATTTTGAGGCCACGATGCCAACAATCGTGAATAGTATCAAGTGAATTTTTTCTTTAGTTTTGAGGCATGATAAAACTTGATTTTGGGGGCTTTTTAAGGGGTTCCTTTGTTAGGGTTTTCAGAGCTTTTGCTAGGGTTTTTAGGGTTCTTTTTGGAGGCTTTGAAGGAGAGAAGATCAAGCTTTTGAAGAGCTAAAGCGGATTCAACGATTAGAACTCAAGTTGAAAGGGAAAGATCTTAAGCTATCTTTATTTCAATTGCTTTCTTTCTTTGTATCTTGGATTTTATTTGGGGATTTAAACTTTAATAATGTTGAATGACTATTTTCTTAATGTATTCTCCATCATGAGTAGCTAATCTTCCATTCTAGAGGGAAGATGAATTTTATTAGATTTCATGGATTAATCAATGATTTTTTTGATTGATTGTGGAATGGGTTATTTGTAATATTTGGTATTTAATTCCTTCAATTGATTTATTCTTCATCATGTCTAACTAACTTTCCTATTTCTAGAGGGAAGATGGAATTTATGTGAATTTCATGGCTAATTCAATGATTTGCTTGTTTGGCAATGCAATTGGATTTATTTATGATATTTGGTTTTTAGTGCTTTCAATCGATTGACCTTCTATTGAATGATCATGTACTTAGGGTTTGACACTTGGAAAAGGTAACCCTGAATAGGATCTAGACATTATAACATAAAATTATAGGTGTATTAGGGAAGTTTAATATAGATACCTAATTTGTCGGGCTACACTTTGCCACGTGAGATCCCCATTCAAAAGGGACTTCTATTTCTTAACTTTGCACAATCCAATATTCATGGTACTGTTAGTAGTTATCTCTACGGAGCCCATTTTCTAGGAGGATTAGGCATCCTCATTGCGTATAGACTGCATACGCATCCCGATTACGCACCCATGCTCATCTATAAATACACTCAGGTATGTACCTCCAGGACAGAAGCTCTCTAGGCTCTCTTTCTATTATTCACACCCTCTATTAAGGTCCCTATCTGACTTGAGCGCTGGAGTGACAGCACCGGGATCACCCCCGGCACCCTCTGATATTTTCTCTATCTTGCAGGATTTTAGGCGGGATCTTCCCGAGAGCCAGATCAACATTCCATTTGGGGACAACCTAAACATTGGCGCCGTCTGAGGGAACCCAACTATGTGGTTATCAATTCCAAGGACTCTAATTATACAGTTCATGAATCCTTATTTTCTCATTGATTTCTCACTCTTTGATCTGAATAGTTCAAAGGAAAATAGAATCCGAAGCAACGACGATCTCCCTACAATCCCACGACCCGGCAGCTCCATAGAAGCGTCCCACAAATCTTCCACTTTCGCATCAAGATGCCTGTCTGATTGAGTGCGTTACTCTTGTTCAATGCACGTTTCCATCAAGTTAGCGCAAGCTCCCGCATAAGAGCGGTTGCTTAAAGGCATACTAGAGAACACGCTCTACTTCACCTCCCTTGCATTATCCAATCCCTACTGATACGCTAGGAAGCGCCTCGAGTTGCTGTTGCACTCCAAGTAGACCCCAGTGCCGCAATCTATGAGGGAGAGGATGTGGTGGCAAGTACAAAAGAATGATTACATTCAATGTACTGTAACAGAGTAGATAGAGATCAAAATTATGTAAACAATACCCAAGATGGTGTAGAATTCAAGAGATAATGTCGTCCATAACTTTTGGTTTGCATCTTATTTTGATATCAAGAATTTCCCAATTGAGTTGGCTCAAGGAAGTGGCAATGCGAAATTAATTGTCCAGCTACCTACCAAGATTCTAATAAGGCTCATGAGATTAGGAGCACCTCAGAAATTAAGCAGGCACACAAACACACTGCTTGGAAATATCATCCGGACATATTGCTAGGAGATTCAACAGAAGAGTATTTTGAGGGAGAGGAAGCATAAACTAAGTAGCGTACCGAGTCAATATTTTTCCAAGTAGCGGATTTTCCACAAAGGGAAAACATAAACTGAGTAGCACAATAAATCATGATTCTCCAGAAAGTGGAAGAAGTCAAGAATTTTTTCTCAAAGTCAAAGCGTAAACCAAGCACAGATTTTCTAAGAAGTGGGAGCGTAAACAAAGCAGCATTGGCACGGGAGAAAATAGATTTGTTCCTACAAACTATGCTCATTTTTGGTCAATTATGTCAGTAGTACTTCCTGGTAAGAGTGGTTTGACAATCGCTATGTGGTAATCTCCTAGGAACTCTCATGGACACTAGTCTAGTGCTCCTCAGAGTTGGCAATATAATGTTTCCTAATAGCATTTGGACAAAAGCATAGCCAAATATCTTGTATCTTCAGTGCAATGGGACCTACTACACCAATTTAGTCTAACCAAGACATAATCCGCAACTTTCCATTATCCCGAGGCCCAAAAGCTTCATGGCATCTTATGTGAGACGGATCCGTTGCTTACACTAATTGTGGGATTCCGTGAAGAGCAGATCCGTTAATGTAGTTTGTCATGGAGAGGCGGAAAGACGGATCCAATATTTTTAAAAATTGCAGGTTACTGCAGAAAGGCAGAAATACGAATCCGATCTTTTTAAGATTGCAAGTTGTCGAGAAGACGGATTTGATATTTCTAAGATTGCAAATTACCATGGAAAGATGGATTCAATATTTTTAAACAATTTTCAAGAGGTTAGGAAAGGTAGATCCGAGAGTTTTAAATTTATAAGATGTATAATCGGTAAATTCTTTCCTATTCTTTCACATCATTTTACAGCAATTGAACAGAATCTCCATGAGTTATTCAAAAGAAATCTCTCTTAACAAAGTTATCTCACTTTGCTAGTACTTTTTCTAATGAAATCTGAAATAGGACACAAAGAGGTATCAACGAGTTTTCCTCAAAAAAAGACCGAAGGGCGCGCTTGAGTAGGGGCCACCAAGTCATCCCGATTCTAAAAAAATGAACTGAAGGGCGCGCCTGAGTAGGGACCACTAAGTCATCCTGGTTCCAAAAAATGGACTGAAATGCGCACTAGAATAGTGGCCTTCAAGAAGACTAGTTTGGAAGTACCAAACTGAAAGGTGCGCCTTAACATTGGCCGTCAGGAAAACCAATTCGATAGTACTGACCTAAAGGGTATGCCAGATCAGTCGCCATCAGGAAGGCCGGTTCGACAGTACTGAACCAAAGGGCACACTAGAATAGTAGTTGTCTAGAAGACCAGTTTGGCAGTACCAAACCAAAGGACGTGCCAGAATAGTGGTAGTCTAGAAGACTAGTTTGGCAGTATTGAACCGAAAGGCATGCTAGAACAGTGGCCGTCTGGAAGACTAGTTCGACAATACTGAACCAAAGAGCACGCCAGAATAGTGGCCATCAAGAAGACCGGTTCGGCAGTACTAAATAGAGGGCTTGCTAGAATAGTGGCCATCAGGAAGATCGGTTTGGCAGTACTAAGCTGAAGGTTGTGCCAGAACAGTGGCCGCCAAGAAGATAGGTTTGGCAGCACTAAACCGAAAGGCACACCCAAGTAGTGGCCTTAGGAAGACCAGTTTCGTAGTACCAAACCGAAAGGCACGCCAGAATAGTGACCATTAAGAAGACCAGTTCAGTAGTACCAAACCAAAGGGCATGCTAGAATAGTGTCCATCAAGAAGACCAGTTCAGTAGTACTAAATCGAAGGGCGCACCAGAATAAAGATCATCAAAGTTTTTTGGTTCCCCAGTATGGAACTAAAGAGTGGGTCTAAATAGAGGCCTTGGAGTTTTACAATTCCACAGCACAAGATTGAAGAGCGGGTCTAAACAAAGGCCCTAGAGTTTCTTGATTTTACAGTACCGGACCGAAAAGTGGGTCTAAATAAAGGCCCTGGAGTTTCCCAGTTCCTCAGCACAAAAATG
Source organism: Pouteria campechiana (assembly GCA_036873735.1). Classification (NCBI taxonomy): domain Eukaryota; kingdom Viridiplantae; phylum Streptophyta; class Magnoliopsida; order Ericales; family Sapotaceae; genus Pouteria; species Pouteria campechiana. The sequence goes on from JAYJMB010065624.1 coordinate 10,183, forward strand.
AAGGGTGAGTCTCAGTAAAGGCCGCTGCATCTGCTGGTTCCGCAGAATGGAACCAAAGGACGAGCCTTAGTAAAGGCCACTGCATCCATCAGTTCCGCAGAACGAAACCAAAGGGCGAGCCTCAGTAAAGGCCGCTACATCCACCAGATTGAAGGGCGAGTCTCAGTAAAGGCCACCGTATCCGCTGGTTCTGTAGAATGGAACTGAAGGGTGAGGCTCAGTAAAAGCCGCCATATCCACCGGTTCTGCAGAACGGAACTGAAGGATGAGTCTTAGTAAAGGCCGCCACATTCACTGATTCTACAGAATGGAATCGAAGGGCAAGTCTCAGTAAAGGCCGCCACATCCATCGGTTTCATAGAACCAGACCAAAGGGCGAGTCTTAGTAAAGATCGCAGCATCCACCGATTTTGCAAAATGGAACCAAAGGGTGAGCCTCAGTAAAGGCCGTTGCATCCACCGATTTTGCAGAATGAAACCAAAGGGCGATCTCAATAAAGGCCATCGCACCTATCGGTTTTGTAGAATGGAACCAAAGGGCGAGTCTCAGTAAAGGTCATCACATCCATTGGTTTTGAAAAACTGGACCAAATGGCGAGTTTCAGTAATAACCGCCGCATCCATCGGTTTTGCAAAATGAAACCAAAGGGGGAGCCTCAGTAAAGGCCATCACTTCCATCGATTTCGCAGAACGGAACCGAAGGGCAACTCGAGCAAAGTCATCACCGGTTCCACGGTCTAGAACTAAAGGATGACATGAGCAAAGCCGTCAGAGTTTCCAATTCGACAGAATGGAACTAAAGAGCATGCCTAAATAGAGGACGACAAGCATTCTAGTTTCGTAGAGCACGGAGCCAAAGAGTGGGCCTGATCAGAGGCCCTAGAGTTTCCTAGTTCCGTAGAATGGAAACATGAGTCATACCTAAATAGAGGCGGTTAAGATGCTGATTCCGCAGAAAAAAACCATAGGGCATGCCTCAACAGAAATGGTTAAGATTCTAGTTCCAAAGAACGGAACTGAAGGGTGCGCTCAAAGTGGGTCTGTCAAGTTCTGACTCCCAGTAGAGAGATGGAGGACGTGCTCCACGAAGAGGGCCGAAGTATGCACTCTCAAGAGAGAGCCATCAAGTTTCGACTTCCAAGAGAGAGTAGAAGTTTGCACTCCCGAGAGAGCCAAAGTACGCACTCCCAAGAGAGAGCTGTCAAATTTTGGCTCCCAAGATATAGATGAAGGATGCTCTCTCAAGAGAGAGTCATTGAGTTTTGGCTCTCAGGAGAGAGCCAAAGGATGAGCTCCCATGAGAGAGCCATCGAATTTCTGGCTCCTAGGAGAGAGTCGAAGTACGTGCTTCCAAGAGAGAGTCGTCAAATTTTGGCTCACAAGATAGAGCCGAAGGATGCTCTCCCAGGAGTTTTGGATGCACTCCTAGGAGAGCCATTGAGTTCCAGCTCCTATGAGAGAGCTGAAGGATGCACTCCCAGTAGAGAGTCATTGAGTTTTGACTCCTAAGAGAGAGCCGAAGGATGCACTCCCATGAGAGAGCCGTCGAGCTTTTGGCTCCCAGGAGAGAGTCGAAGTACGTGCTCCCAAGAGAGAGCCATCAAATTCTAGCTTCTAGGAGAGAGTCGAAGTATGTGCTCCCAAGAGAGAGTTATCAAGTTTTAGCTCCTAGTAGAGGGACGGAGGACGTGCTCAACGAAGAGGGCCGAAGTACACACTCCTAAGAGAGAGCTGTCAAGTTTCGAAAAGCTGAGCATTGCATCGTTTACTACACCTATCGCATCTCAGGAGCACCATTAAGACAGAAATATGTAAAAGCATTGAAGCATGCACCTAGGATAAAATAAATGAAAAGACAGATTTTACCACGTCTCTTTGAGGGGGGGACAGGTGTTAGGAAACTCTAACAAAGATACCTAATTCGTCGGGCTACGCTTTGCCACATGGGATCCCTATTCAAAAGGGACTTCTATTTCTTAACTTTGCGCAATCCAATATTCATAGGACTGTCAGTAGTTATCTCTATGGAGCCCATTTTCTAGGAGGATTGGGCATCGTCTTTGCGTACAGACTGCATATGCATCCCGACTATGCACCCATGCTCATCTATAAATACACTCAAGTATGTATCTTCAGGACAGAAGCTCTCTATGCTCTCTTTCTATTATTTATACCCCCTATTAAGGTCCCTATCTGACTTGAGCATTGGAGTGCCCGCACTAAAACCACCCCCGGTGCCCTCTGACATTTTTTCTATCTTGCAGGATTTTAGGCGGGATCTTCTCGAGAACCAGATCAAATTCCATTTGGGGACAACCCAAACAAGATGACTTGGGAGGGCTTTTATGTTCTATGAAATCTTTTACAGAGAAACATAGATTATAATGCATTCTTATTATTCTAATTTTTATAGAGATATTGAAATCAGGATATTAGGAATAGATACTTAACCTAGCATTTGGGAGAGAGGGTTAAATGAATTAGGATTCTCAATTTATAAACCAATGCATTGATTAATCTGCAATAAGCTAAAAAAGTCATGAATGAAACATAAATGAAATCAACCTTTTAAAGTCTTCACATATTGATTTATTCTTTTCAAAGTTATCTATTTCCTTTATTATTCAATTATTACTCATTTTTGGTTATTCAGATAAAGTCAAAACTTTTCATAATGATAGCTAGTGAGAAGTTGACATACATAATCCCTATAGATACAACACTCATTCATCATAAAATTATAAAACTTGAAGCCTTACAATTGCAATATGTTTTGCAATGAACAAGTTTTTTGGCATCGTTGCTGTAGATTGGCATTATTTTGATTATTCACTAATATTGTAAACAAATAATCCTAGCTTCAATTTGGAATTTTGCTTTCTATATTATACTCTAATTTCTCTTTTCTTTTCTTTTTATTTGATTCAATTTATTTTGGTCTCTTAACAATTCATGCAAAATCTCTTAACCTATAAACCTGGCATATAATAATTTCCAGTGGCCTAATGAACATAATTTGGTAAGAAAAGTCATTGGTTGTTTTGAGGTGGATCCATTCACAGCCCTCACTGCACAGATATCATCTCTAACTTACCAATTAACAATAGCTAATTTAGCATTAATGGTAGCTTCAATTATAGGAGAGTCATTTCTGCGATTGGATCGTACATGGCTGTAGACTATGTTGAGCCAAATGGTTCATATGGCAAACGACCAGGTTTTGATGATTAATAACAACATATAAGTGAACATGCGTGACACTAATTGCAAAAACAAATACAAGCATATAGGGAAACAACTCAAATACAATGGATAGAAAAGAAGACAAAAATGATAAGAAATAATGACATTGAAACTTTGAAAAGAAGCCATCAAGTAAATATATAGCCATGGAGTTCAAGTCTTAATGAGTGATCGAGCAAATTATATATTGATAAAGTGAGTGTTAGATAACATTTACCTTGGGAAGATTCAAATAAATTGTTCCATGGACAAGTTAAAAAAACTGCTTATAATCAATACTTGTCCGCAACAAATAGATGGATTCAGTTTATAGAAGCAAGAGATGAAACTAAGTTGAAATCAGACAAATGAAGAAGCCAAAATTGAGTCAAATTACTCAAGCATTTGTCTCTCATATAATGCTCATCTGAAAACTAAAGAAGCCAAGGAACCTGTCTATAATCTCTATAGAAAATATAGAAGATGAAATAAAAGCGGCACAATAGGTAAAGAAGAAAACTTTGTCTGCCATCTTCATCTACATGAGTTATCTGCAACTAGTAATAGTCAAACCATTAGACAACCTTTGAAGAAGCAAGTCGTCCATGCCCAACAAGTTGTCTATTACTTAACTTTGTCTATCACTTACAATAGATAAACTAATAGACGAACCATTTAGAAGACTTTGTTTACGACATGCAAATTCGTCTGCTGATTTCAACAGACAAACAATAGACAAAGTACATTTTATCTATCTAGGAAGAAGCCTTATCTATTAAGAAGAATTATTTGCTACTTACAATAGACAAAGCCATTTCGACTGATGAAAAAAAGACTTTGTTTGCTTAAAGTCAATTTGTTTACTTTGAAGAAGCTTTGTTTGCTCCACAAGGATCGTCTGATACTTACAACAGACAAAGCCACTTTGGTTGATAAAAAGAAGACTTCATCTGGTGAATGTAACTTTGTCTGCCATGAAGAATTTTTTTCATGGCACAAAGATCATCTGCCACTTACAATAGACAAAGTAACAGACAAAGTTACTTCACCTAAATTAAAAAAACTTCATTTGCAAAGAGGATATTGTTCGAAAAGCAACAAAGAAGAAGAACTTTATCTGCATCTCTATAATTCATCTGTTACTTATAACAGATAAACCAGAAGACAAAGTAAGATGCTATAATGGTCTCTAAAAAAATTGAAAAGATGAAGTTGTTTATTATGTAGATCTACTTAGAGCCACTTTGTCTTTTACTTATAAGAGACAAAATCAAGACATGAATAGATAAAGTCCTCAGATAAAATATAACATATCATGAAGAGTAGAAGCCGCTTGCACCAGACATTGCGGACTACACTCCCTGATCAAAATTCAAAGTAGATTCTATTAAGAAGATCAGACAAATCGAGCTTTGCTGAAGATGAAAATAAATTCAAAGGAAAGTAGTCTACTCTCTGATAAATGTTGTAATGTTCAAAGGCTGCATCTCTTCAGGCTCAATGGAAGTCTTTCCATAATAGTGAAAGAATTAGTCAAGCAAAAATGTCTTTATCTGGTGTTTGCTAATACTAGAAAAGCATCTTCTTTAAGAACAATGCTATAGGTTTTTCAGCTACAAATGAGTCTCTCAAGAAGATAACTTTTCAATGAAAGAAATTAGAATGATCTTCAACATTTAAAGGAAAGCCAACTACCTCTAATGAGCAAAAATTTCTGAAGCAATATAAACGTAGTGCAGTGTTAATGAAGAAGGTTGAGGAAGCTGAGAGAAAAATCTGAACAAAGTTTAATCAAGCAACATCTCTCAATCAAACTATGCTTTCTCATAGATAATCAATCTCCATTACACTTATAGACTGTGAGCCTAAAAGTTCTATCTTAATTATACACCTGGAGTATTGATATCTAATGAGCTTTAATGAGATATCATTTTATATATGAGCTTAATCTTTTTACAAATCAGCCTAAGAAAAGAGGCAATGTAATGGGCAAAAAGAGTGTTGTTAATCAACTATGTGAGTTTGTGGTGAGCTCGTGAAAACCACATTGTATGCGTTGTTGGTGAGCTCTAGAAACCAACAAGCTTACTAGTAATCTTCAAAACTAGTAAGTTTCCTGGTGAGCTTGTAAAACTAGAAGAGTGCTGGGAATACTTTGCTAATGCCCCCTGGAGCTGGAAATCAGAAGAGCGTTGGGAGAACTATCTATGTCCCCTAGAGCTATAAAAGTTGTGTTGTTTGTGTGTGTATTTGTTCACCTGTTTTGCTCTTCATTAAGTATAATATTATCATTCACATTATCATGCACGCATGATAACCTGCCTAAAATAAGAATGGCTAAGAGAAATTGAATTTGGAAGTGAAACAATCATGTTGATTAAATAATCAAATATGAAAATTATATATGTACTGCATCACTACTTCTTCTTAGCTTGTTAATTTTTATTTGGCCATAATTTTTATATGCTCAATTCACATGAGACCAATTAGTGGTATCAGAGCTAGCTTCGCAAGTTAATTTTAACTACCAGAAGTTAACTTGTGAATGTACAGTCCCGTAGGATAGCTTAACCCAAGAGGGGAGGGGTGAATTGGGTAAATAAAAATTCATTATTTAACCCCTATTGGATCATTTTCCTCTTTTTGTGCTTGTGCGTGGTGTGATGTAAGATGAATAATAGAACAGTAAAGTGCAGAGAAATAAAATAAACACATACATACACATAAGATAATTTTTATAGTGGTTTAGGACCCCATCCCTATATCCACTCTTCCAAGGACACCAATTCATTATGCCTTGGGTTCCACTATACCCCGTATAATGAAATACATAAGTTTCCTTGACAGTTCTTCTGGATTCCAACTCTAGGGGGCATAAGTAAGTATCCTCGATACTCTTCTGGTTTTACAAGTTTACTAGGAAACTTACCCATTTCAAAGATCACAGGCAAACTTGGTAGTTTTCTCAAGCTCACTACCAACTCATGGTTTCGAAGCTCACCAGCAAATTTGATGGTTTTCTAAATATCACCAACAACTCATTACAACATGGTTTATCGAGTTTATCACAAACTCTCTAGTTTTTAGATTAACTAAACAACTATTACACATTTAAGCATAGGGAAAAATATGATTATCTTTTTTAACTCTATGAATACATAAAGATCTTCCTAAAATGTAAATAAAATATCCATGAAAATAAGCAGATTGTAGCTCATAAAAGATGTAAGACGATTAAGCTAGTGACCATGGGTGAAAGGATTTGCATAAACTTAAGCTCGTTAGAATGAATTTCTTCACCACCTTTAAATCATCCTACTTCTTCTCCTTAGATCGCTTTTTCAAAGTCTTGACTATTGGAAAAGACAAGATTTGTTGAATGAAGAAATGAGAGCAAGATTGAATAATAAAATCGTTTAAGTTTTCTGATATTGAAGTCCAGGTCTCTCTGTATTGTCTTGAGCTGCTGTATCGCCATTTAGAGAGGAAGATGAGTTATGTAAAAAGGTGTTCTTCATTTGACTTGTCATAGCTTTAAAAGTCCTTGCAGAGCCACTTATTGCTTGAAATGGTGACTGACATAAGTCTGTACAATGATGACACAAGTGCAGATGCCATTTGTATGCTAGCCACATAAATCGAGTTTTTCTCTGAAATGTTATAACACTTGGGGTGTTAAATTTTGGGCCTTAGCATTAATATGATTTAAAATGAATGAAAATGTAAGTTGTATTTTATGAGACAAAGTAATTGGACATGATTTAGAGTTAAATGAGGACAAATTTTGCTTTTCAAGGATGCACAAAAAGAGGTTTAAATGTGTATTTTAATGTTAGAATATATGGAAAATGTTATGAATTAAAAATATGAACAAAATGTGGAGAAAGAGAGCAAATAAAAGTAATCATCGGAACTGGCGCTGGCGGCACCAGACCACATTAAGGGGGGAGGCGGTGGGCAGATGGGTGGCGTCGGCGGTGCCGGTGCTGGATAAAAATGGCCAGCTACTCTTTTTTGCTCGTTCTATTTCATTTCTCCTTCGTTCTATTTTCCCCTTCATCCCCATTCCCAGGCCCTTGATCCCAGACCTCCTTTGGCTTGATTTTTTTGGGAAAATAAGAGCTTAAAATGTTCATCCATCATTTATGAACCCCAAAACCTAAAAACCCATTGTGACAACGGTTGAAGATGATGGGTTCTTAAGTTTTCTAGAACTTATGAGGAGTTTTTAAGGATTTGAAGCCGGATTCTTGCTTGGAGATGGAAGTCATGTATGAATTTGAGGTAAGTTTATTTGCTTTCACTCGATTAGATGTTCTTGCCTTGCTAGGTTTTGGAACCCATTTCGTAAATGGTGAAATGATGAACTTTACATGGGTTTTATGTTAAATTCGATGGGGAATTTAATCAATATAGGATTTGTAATATGTTTGGCATGATTTGGGGCATAAGAATTTATGATTTGGTACGATTAGGGTTTTGTGAATAGTAATTTTGAGGAAGATGAACAGAAAAATTTGGGAAATTTCATGAATTTGTATATTATTCATAGGAAAAATAAGTAAAGCATACTTTATGATGATTTTGGCATGATCTAGAATTGGAAAATGATAATTATTCATTAACCCTATTTGTGAACAGTAATCTTAAGGGAAATCTGTGTGAAATCGTGTAAATTAGTAAGGGGATTTGATTAATAACTTGATAATGATGATTATGACATGATTTGGAGTCGACTAAATATGATTATGCATGACGTCTTGCTAGGAATAGTTACTTGGCAATAGTAAACTTGAAGGTTTTTGCATAAAAATAAAATTTTGCTTGGTTTAATTGAGTTATAAGCATGATTAGCATTATACTAAGATAAATTTGATGTTGAAAATGGTATGGATTCATAATATAAAGTTGGAAGTGAAAAACCCTAATCCCATGTTATAGAGTAAATTGCAATTGATGGATTCCTGTAAGGCAAGAATCATTTGTATATTGAATTGTCAAGTAATTGTATGAGGATGGGTATGGATCTCCTTAATTATCCATGTTGAATCATTAAGGAAACGATATTTATACCTAGAATACATGACTTGCATGCCTAGGGAAAATGATCAACAACGAATGAAGAGTTGATAACCTTGTTTGATTGGTGATGTGTAAAAGGATTACTCTAGTGGTTTGATATAAATTAGCTAAGTTATTTTGTAATTGAATGAAATTATTGCCCTATATAAGATAATCTGAGAAGGATGAAAATGAATGGAACTTGAGGAGTGTATAGTGATTCACTCAAGTAAGTAGGCTATTTTTTGATTATATTATTTGAAAGGGATGGTGATTGTCCCATTGTTTGTATATATTTGTTTACGAGCATCAATACTATGAATGGGGATGGTAGACATCCTATAAAATTTTGTTTTATCATAAACAAATGTGAGGTATAAGTTATTGAGAATAACTGCGTATTGAAAATTTGTTATTATTACATGAACTTATTCACATGAGAATAGTAGATATCCCATTTCTAAGCTCAATATTTATGTGAGAGTGTATTATATGAGATAGTAGACGTTTAGTTGGGGTTAATTGGTAAATCTTGTTTATATTTTATCTGAACATGTATTATGATGAGTAAACACATATTTAAATATGTAAATAAGAAATCGTGAGTATTCCATGATAGGTACATGAATGGGGTTTTTGACTATTCCATATAACAATATACATGGATTGTGTTATGCCAATATGTCATAGTTACAACATGATATGTGGTGCTTAGATGACATTGAAGTAATGTACATGAATAACATAAGTACCATATATATATATTGTGCTAGAATGGTTCTATTGTGATATAAGGTATTAGAACGATTATGTTGAAATACAATATGAATATAACAAAGATATGATTAAATGACATAGAATGTTTAATGGATTGATCGGGATATGCCTCATGTTTATAATTGTAAGTAATAAGATTGTATTCTGATGTATGTAATCATGCTCTAGTTTAGAATATGCTATAGTTAATTTACTATTGTTCCCTATTATGCCTACTTACTAAGTTTACTTGGACTCACACCTATTTATTATATATTTTTAGCTGATAGGCCAAACAAGAGAGCTTTAAGACCCTAACCTTATTGTTGAAAATTCTATGTTATGCATGTGTATTTATTCTGAAATGTATTAATCTAAACTGAGAGGTATTATGATTATGTATGATGTTGTAAAATGATGGGCATGTCATTGTATAATTGTGAATAGATGTAAATAGAAGTAATTTAATTCAGATATATATTGCCATCATGGGCCTAAACAAGTTATGGGATGTGGGTAATTATTGGGATTTAGGTGAAGTTTTGGGGAATATATTGATGTTGTATTAGTGTTCAATGTAAATTTATGTGATTCATAAATGCACGTACAAGTTTATATGCATATAATATAGGGTATGATACTGAAATTTCCCTTAGAAATAGAAAAATGGCGCGGTCATAGGAAAACTTCACTTAAGCAGAAGGGAAGTGGTACTGGCCATGGCATGGGATGGTCAAAATGCATAAGGTGAGGGTGCGGGGCATTACACAAGTCACAGTCTCTCTCTGTCTGCATTTGTCTGCCATTAGTTGCAGATGAATTCTTCATAGGTTTGTCTATCAGTTGAACTTCCATAAGAATGATTTGTCTGTTGCAAGTAGAAGATGAACTTTGAGTGGCACAGATGAAGTCAAACAAACTGAGAGATAAACTCTTCTTTGTCTGCCAAAATTCCTCCATAAGATTTGTCAGTTGATCGCTCCTTCATATATATGGTTTGTTTGTTAAAGATAACAGACTAACTTTGAATGGTGTTGATGAAGATGAGATGATCAATTGATAAATATTTCCCTTAATACGAATAGATGAAGTAGGATATGCTTCCTTTGTTTTTCATTGTTTGTTGGAGGTAACAGACGAAGTTTGCTTAGTCTTGCACTAATAAAAGAAGTGTGATTTTCTTTTTTTGTTCCTTATTGTCTTTTGAAGGTGCCAGATGAAGCTTAATTCAACTTTATTGAATAGATGAAGTGTGGTGTTTGTTTGGTATAAGCAATAGATGAAGTGTGTTCTACTTTATCTTGGATAGAATACTTTGCATGTTGCATTGGTTAAAACTCACGTGCCTTTATCTGTTGTAGCCCATTTTCAATCCAAGCATTACATTGTCTGTTCTTAGCTTCGTCTATGCTCACTATGCAGCTTTTACTTCATCTTCTGCTTTATTTGTTGCTTTGTTTGTCGTGAGTAATAGATGAACTTTTGATCCGCAGACAAAGTGAAGTTCTTCAACTGTTCTGCACACTTTGAACAACAAAAGGGGTTTGTTCTTGCAACTTCCTTGGTTCTTCAATCTTGATTTGTCTGTCTTGGACCAGCTGAAGTTACACACTCTTCTTTTTTCATATTGCCTTTCTATCCTCAGACTAATCTGTTCTTCTAACTTTGTTAATTAGACAAAGTTTTCTTCTTTTGTTGCATGATTATCTAGGCAGCAATTTCTTTGTCTTTCTTCATTTTCTGCCAAGTCGTTGAGTTGCTTTTTCATCCTTGTACTTTGTCTTGGACAAAATTTGATCAAATCAAGTATAAGTAGTCCAAATTTCTCAAACGTAAACTGATCATGGCTTCTTCTTTTAACTAAACTTAGCTTTGCATTTGTCTGTGTAAGTTTCTCTCTGAGTTTTGTAGATAAAGCAAGCTCCTTTGCTTCTCATGTTGAAGACTTGTCTTCTTCTTCTTCTTCTTCATTAACATCCTAGTAGTAGATAATTCAAGTGCCCATAGATTGTGGTCAATTGTGATCCTGCACTTAGAGACTTTTTTGCACTTGCTACGATGTCAGTATAATGTATTTATCATTAATTAATTTTCACATGAAATAGAGCAAGGATAACTTACATTTCCAATTAAGTACATAATATGATTACTAAATAAAGCATCATGCTTAATGTATGTTTTAACATCTTTAAGAAATGATGATTATAATTATGTGCACCATGAAGATAACACTTGCATAAATAAATATTCATGAATATGTATATAGTGCACACATAGTTATTAACAATTCAAGCACACATATCATTCTACTCAATACAAGTTTTGTTATTAATCAAAAATCATTACAGTATAATCCCAACAATGAAGAGATTCCCATGGCCAAATCGTTCCATAACGTTTCTGCTCAGGAACAAGTCATTCACATACTCTTATGCATTAATGATATATATTATAGATTTTAAAATTTTTGAAACTCCTATCTCTCACTATAAATTATAGAACATTGATATGTAGCTTTGTTTAAGATGTATTAGAAATTATATGTAACAAAGCTAACAAAGATTCAAGAGATCCCAAGCAATTGATTCTATGCAGGAGTTATAAAAATAGAAGAAAGAAGAAACACTTATGAGAATTCAGAGGAGCTAAAGACTATCGAGTAAGCAATTTTTAGTATCTTATTGGTCCAAGAAAATGAGGTAACTTTCTCATTTAAATTCTCAAATTTTCAAATCTATATTTGCTTTGAATGTTACTTAATTGATAGCATATCTTGAATGCCACACATAGTAAGCTACCTATAAAATTGAAAGTATATGATTTAGAATCGTTTGTACATGCCTCATTGATTTGCTTATGCATATAAAGAGATTAATCACTCAAACCTCTAAAAATTAAAAACTTCTAATCATAAGTAAACTAATATTATTTCCTCAGACAATCATGTTGATCTCAGGTCAAAAATAAATTAAAAAATCCCAACATTTCATATCTACCCGCAGAGAAAGTTTCCACTTTGTCTGTAAGATTGTTTGATGCCACCAAATTCATCTAAAGCTACCGAGGACATCTCGATAAAAACCTTCTTTTAAGTTCATCTCAAACCCAATGCTCGTTTTCACTATTGGTGACAAAAATCTTCTTTTTAAAAGAAGGCGATTCAAATTCCCACTGCTTTCCTCTCTATTTCTCATCTTTTTGGCGCCATTTTCCCTTGCTCATCTCACTCCCAAAAATCTTCTAAGTTCCTCCACATCAAAACCCTAAAACCTCGACTAACAGAGATGGTGGATTCAAAGAATGCAGAGATAACTTCAGTACCTACATCCGACAGAAGAAGGGACAAAGAAGAATAAGAAGAGATGTAGCCACGTCACAAACTAAGGGTCCATAGAAACTGGTATCTTGAGGTAATCTTCTAAAATGATGAACTAAGCTATCATGAGTTTATAAGCAAGTATAACAAAAGGAAGGTATTGAAAGTGAAGGCTATTAACTTTGATTTCTTCAAAGAAATGAATATGGAAGTATGCAGTTGGATAAGCTTCCAAGGGTGGAACGAATTCATGAGTTGCAAAGATAAATGCTATTAGAGAATGGTGAAAATACTTCTTTGCAACTATGATCCTAAGATGAAGAAGTCCTGAATTGGGGATAAGGAAATAGATATATCCCTTAAAAGCATCAGAGAATGCTTAAATCTCCCCATGATTGAAATGCAGACTTTTGAGTGGCCAACACCCAATAAAGAGCTATTTTCACAGCTAACAAAGACAACTATTGGGGATGATGTGTTTCAACCCTAAGAATCTTGATGTAAACATGAGACTTGCTCTCAATATCCTAAGCAACAATGTATATCCCAAAATTAGAAGCAGGGATAACATTTCAGAAAGGGATGTAGGGACTCTGTGGGCACTGAAATACAAGAAGAAGCTAGATCTAGCCAAACTCATGTCTCAACAACTTCATCAAGTAAAATCATCATTGAATTTCCTCTACCTTATGGAATAGCAATGACCAAAATATTCAGAAAGGTAGAGGTGAATCTATCACATGAAATACCAGAAGAATTCAAGTATTCATAAATGATTAACAAGGCAACATTGAAAAGAATAGGGATATCTATCTCATCAGAAGGAGTGGTCATTGAGAGAAGAGGAGGAGGAGAAGAAGAAGAAGAAGAAGAAGAATGGGTTGAATCAATCAGAGAGGAAAGAGAGGAAGTTCCCTCAACAGTAGTAGAAGATATCAACTCATATATACAAACTAATGAAGTTGAAAATTTTGTGACTGAAATGATAGATGAGCTGATACAAGATTATTTCTCTACTGAAGAAAGTGGAAGAATAGAAAATGAAGATCCTGTAGCAGAAAGGATAAGAAATGAAGAAGGAAGAGCAAGGCATCAACAAGTGGAACATGCACATTCAAGCTCAGCAGCAACAGAAGCAAAGGCAACAACTGCACCATCTCCACCTAACTGTCCAAAGTTATTCAAACCAACCCACTCATCTTCACCAAGTCAACCAATTCCACATAACCTAGAAAAAATACTTATCAATGTTGAAACATTCTTTTTAGCTCTCAAGGGTAGGATGGAGTCATTAGACTACAAACTAGAACTCTAATTTCTTCAGCCAAATCATCAGAGATCAAACACAATCATCTCAATCCTCCCCAAAACTCTCTCCAGTTCATAGAACCAGATCCATTTCACAAATTAGGAGTACCCATTCATCAACTTCCCCTTTTGCTCATTAAACTCACAACTTTCCAAATTCTACATCTTCCTCACACTCATCTCCATCTGAGTCAGCTGAAGCACTCTCTGATTCAGAAATACCGCTTGCTCAAATTCTCGAAACCATAAAAATTAACATAAAGAAAAATACTCACCAATCATTAATTATATCCCATATAACCACTCATCCTCATCATTCCATCCTTCAAACTAGGAAATTCACTTTTGTTGAAAAAGGAAAAACACCTCTACATTTCCCAAAAAAATTCTATCTCATTTTCACAAAAGATGCCAAAAATTTGTATCTCCTAATATCTCCATTCCACCACCAATAAAACTTAATAAAAAGATAACAATAATAGAAGAAGAAATTTAGCACAAACAAAAGATAAATAAATGTGCTTCCTCTGAATTGAAAGCTAAAAAGGCAAGCTTTAGCAATTTGGATCTTCCATTCCCACACTTTGATCACCTCGAATTCATAAAACTTAATGTTGATCTCATTAAAAGGCCTTTCCTTAAAAACTTCAAGCCTAATCTTCCAAACATATATAAATTTGTTGATAACTTTATACTAAATTTTCAGGAATCATCATCATCATCCACACCAATTCCTTCTCAAACAAACAAATCCTTATTTGTTAAGATAACTTTGAGAGCATCACCTCATACTGTTCTTGATAGATCAGATACTAATCTATTCTATATCCCATATGATGTATATCGATAATGTAGGTTCATGAAGATTAATGCATATTTTGCTAATTTACCTCTACCCTTTCATGAATTTAATAATCTAGATTATTTTGAAAGGATAAGTGTAATTAAACTTAAATCAACTCTCTTTATAAAATCTAGGACTTTATCGTCCATCCCAACAATTTCCCCTCCAATAACTTACATTCTCTTCTTAGTTTACCCAATCCTCCTCCTTCCTCAAGATTCAAAATTTAAATCACTAAAACCAAAAAATCCATTTCTAAACCTTCAAAATTTGATGACCCCTCAGAAAATTACAGACATATTAACCCCCTTCCCATAAGTCATACTTTATACAAAAGAAGGATGACAACCAATGCTAAAGATAATGCTGAAGGAAAATCTCTTCCTTATCCATATTTACAGATCCTGAATTTCAACTTTGGCCATCAATTATAAGGAAAGAACTATACAACCTAAGGATAATGTTTAGATTTCTAAATACAATGTATTTTGATTTTTTCTATACCTCTGTACTTTGATATTGTAAATTTACTTTGCACATCAATAAAGCATACATCCTTAGATAAAGTTCTCAATTTGTAGCTTTTCCACATTGTTTGAATGTCATTCCCTGATAAGCTATTCATCTTT
>JAYJMB010065635.1:13297-25318 GCA_036873735.1 Pouteria campechiana
AATGTCTACGGCCTCTTTAATTGGACGGTTTAACATTATCCAACAGAAGAGATTTTTGAAAGCGACCTACAAACTAACGAGGGGACGCATGATGGTCAATCTCAATTCTGCCTTTTACATTCTTTGCATTGATTAATCAAAATAAACTATATTTGATGAAGAGTATATTAGAAATGTATGTTTGAAATACAAGCTTAGGGCTTTATTGCTTGTTTGCATTCGTCAGTTCCATCAAAAATTTCATTTTGGATTGGTTTGTATAATAAACTATTATTTTTATTATTAATTATATTTTAAATTATTATCATTTATTTATTTTAACTTTTTTAACTTTATAGCTAACAAATCATGGAACTTTACTCTTATATCGCGAACATTAATTCTTTTACTAAAAAGTAAAAGATAATAATTGAAAACATGAGTAAGAATGGGAAAAAAAAAAAAAAAGGGTAGTTGAAAATAGTTATATTGTCATAATAGGAAAAAAGAGATGCTTTTGCTTGGTGAATACTTTGTTGAACATCTCATTCTGAATTAGGATCCATGAGTCCTATTTTTAGGTTGTTGGACAGGGTATTTACATGCAATGGCCCAAGTAAGAGCTGGAAAAAGGCATGGGCGAGAAGAAGGCCGCACAAGCAGCATGATGATGGTGTGAATTAAGATTGGGAAATCAGGGTAGGGACCAGATTTCATTCATTTTTGGAATTTTCCATCCCCGTCGATGTCGCTGCTCGATGCAACATCGGATTCTATGGACAAGACTCGAACAATGATGAAAATGTAATAATTTTAACTTTCTGCGCCAACATCATTCCATGCGCTGATGCATGGGCTACCATTTGCTGGGCTTGGCAGTTGTAGTCCTCTCTTGGAGAAGCACCGGACAATCCAATACAGGAAAGTTCCTCGAAACCGTATCTTTTACCATGCATTTTGGATTGGTCCGGATTGATGGTGGCGCAAAAGTGGCAGTGTACGTATATGGAGACGGAAAATGGGCCACATGAGCTAGTGAAATAACGATTTATCAACCTGTTTGATAATGAATTGTGGCTGTGGCTGCTGTATTTAATGATCTTAGGCACAATCCAAAACCCATCCATACCTTGGTTGGATCTGCTCAATGATTTCTCCTCATGGAAGGGCGCGGGCGCAGCTAACCACGTGAAAGGAAAGTGACCACCGCTAGAAATACGGAAGTGAGGGAATGTTGGAGCATGGGTCGCCATAGCCCATGTGGGTGTTTCAGCTTGTCTCAGGTTAGCATTGTTGGGTGTGGCCCTCTCTGTTATAAAAGCCGTTTCCACTGCAGCCTAGCTCAACATGGCACGTAATTTGACTCTATTGTCATTTAATGCGGGTTGATTTCACCCTCGAAATGCCAAGAAAGACTAATATTTAACTAATAGCTCATAACCAACGGAGACCCATCTTCCAGAAAAGGCATTTGGAAAATGGTGATGTCAGTATTCTCACAGGCATTAGGCCATGCATCAATATCACAGGAATATTGCACGCATCACAAAGTCGTATTTTCTGTTTAGAAAAATACTGGGATGACATTAAAAAAGGGACCGAAGATCTATCACATACTGATTCTGTACTAATCATGGATCACTAGGAGAAATTTTGTTGAGTGACTAAGTTGAAGGGGCACTGGGCATAAATTAACTGCATCTACTTCTGTCAGCGGTGTAACTTTTCTCATGTATTCCTCACTACTCTTCTTTCCAACAAAGAGACTAAACGGAGGGATTTTGAAGAGAGGACAATAATTGGCAAAAAATGTTACAACCAAACAAGCAGTGTTAAGGAGAAGGGAAAGAGAAACCCCATCTGAAAACCACAATAGACCTTGTATGGAAGATGCTTTGTCGAGAATGGGCTCCAAACCAACTGATAGCTCACCTACCGGAGACATGTTCCGACAGATTAACGACTTGGTTCGATAATAGGCAAGTGGACTTGGAGGGGCCTTTTCCAGCACCATTGTCCTCCCAGAGGCACACGTATGATCTAACTCTAGATTCTCTGATTGGGTTTGCGTAGATTTTAATGCTCTACACTATTACAAGTATCAAAACTAGTCCCAACATCAACAATTCATGGCTAAAAATCAATTTGTTCCAAAAGGCTATCCCTGTCATCCCCAGTTTTTCATCATCATTTAACCAGAAGGCAGTTCTAAGAGCACCAGAAACTGGTGACGGAGACCTTTTGTTTTTGCACCTCACTCGATTCAAAAAGCTGGGATTTCTGTCTCTTCCAACCGTAAGAATTGCCCTATGGTACTCCCTGCCTCCACAGCCCCACGGACAAACTGCGTAAGATGCTGGAAGGGAGTTTTAGGAGCAGATTCACGAGGTTTAGTTAATAAACATAGTCTCTTTGGTATTCTTTTCAGAAGCAAGCAGCAATGACGCTCTGTTGGCTCCTCTGACATAGAGGAGTTCAATACTTATCAAAGGTTTTGTGTCTTACCACCATATTATCTAATAAAAGAACTTGTTTTCATGGAATAAAAAATCAGATAGTCATATTTTTAATTTCAAGGTACTTTTCATGTTTACCATAGGAGCTGTCATCATCTAAAGGTAAGCTTCAGAAGCTTCTATGCATATCAGCTTAGCTGAATAAGCAATGTTTACTTATGTTATTCAACCTCTTGTGTTTGCTATAAAATGCCCTTATGCTTTCAGCAAGTCGCCTGCGTTCCCGTTGTTGCCAATAGCAGACAAGCTAATCACATTGCATATGGACATAGAGCTCAATTGGACAATTGCTTTTGGCTGCCAAATGTCTATCTTATATGCACTAGTTTGTTTGACACTGTTCATTATTTTTGTTTTACAAGCAAACACAATGACTAAGGGGGCTCTCCAAACCTTCTTTGAGTTTCCAATCTGCATTTATTTTGCCTAGAAAAAGCGCCATCAGCAATTTTTAGATGATTAACCTTGAAGTTATGGCCCTCGATCATAAAACGGATGAACCTTACACACTAGTCTACCAAGCCAATTGCATCTGGCACGACAGCAAAAAGTTGGATAACAGACCGCATGTCTGGAGACTGGAAAAGCTTCCGGAATGTCCTTCAAGACTCGTTCATTGACAATAAGAAAAAAGCCAAACCAAGTTCAAAATAAGAAGTTGCACAAGAACATTTATTCTATTCTGCCATATCCAATCAAAATTCTATCTCAGAAGCATATAACATATGGAAGTCCAGTTAATGTTGACCTGTTTGCCACCCCTAGAATGTCCGTTGGCATAACAAGTATGGTACAATCTGCATAAACTGCTATGCATATGATGCAATGGATTGTTACGCAGACAGCGATGTCGCAAACATTAAAATATTTTTGTAACATTTTCATTAGCATCATAGACAAGGTTGACAAAAAACTAGAAGAATCCAAGTGTCATGATGGCTTGACTTTTAGAATGTAATGATGATGGTGTTCTGGTGCTGCTGCTGCACTTAATGATCTGGTGACTAAGGTCCGGAAACCAATTTGTCCATTTCATTTGCTTCATCTTTTCAGAGTATTGAGCAAAAATTAACCATGTTCTGGGGCTCATGTTGGGCCACGAAGCATCAAGTGAGCATATCTGCATGCTGATGCCATACAGAACATGATTTGCAGAGTGGATGACACACAAAATATCGTCAGCCACACATGCCAAGTGCCAGCAAAGTTGCCTGGTAATAATGACAAGGCAGTTGAACCAATTGAACATGCCTCATTGGTGATATTATGAAAATTAAATTCAAAGAAAATAGATAGAAGAGAAAGTATAGTAGTCCCGAAAGAAGTCTTTTACCATATTTGCAGATTGTTTAAGAAGGGAAGAAAAATGAACCCAGATTTAGCGGCATGATTTTACTTTAGATAGTATTTTTCATAGACTAACTCCTCTCACCTCATCTTCGCTTAGGTCACTGAACATATGTCTGCTTTGTACTAAGCCATGGTTGTATAGAAAGTCATCGATGTTGCTACTTGTAACTGAACTTAATTCCTGAACTAGTACTAAAAATTTTTTCAGGGACCTAATGCCTCTTTTTGATCATGATGATACATTTTGGAGATTGAGACCTGAAAATGTTGTCTTTCGTGAGGGTTCCAAAGAAATAAAACAGGAATTTAGCCTGAGATGCTCAAAATTAAGTCTACAAGGAACCGGGCTTTTGGAGAAATTTAGTTCTTAGAGGTCTTGCAAAGTCAAAGCCGTGATGGCTACTCCTTTTGCGCATCACAGCTGATGACTGCTTGAGGAGGAGCTTGGTTGTTCAACTTGAAATTTGAAGGCAAGTTGATGTCTCAATTTTTCAACAGCAGCCGAAAAATGAGAAACAGATTACACTTTGCCTATTGGCTACTGTTTGAAGAGATAAATTAGTTGCGAGTCACTGCTTGCTTGCAGGTCTGATCCTTAAAGAGTAGCAATATGATGATGATGACAGTAACATCGACATCAATTTTGGCTCGTAGAATCTAGCTTGCTAGAGATTATCATAAAGGTTTAATTACAATCAACCAAGTTCTCTGTTTAATTGAAATACTTAACCAACCTGCAGGTTAGGTTGTTTGAACTGTGAAAACTACATAAATTTCTGGTTTCTTTTTTGTGTGCCAAAATTGATAGGAAGGAGTATGAAAGGGAGATTGCCTAATTGAAGAGGAAGAAAAGCAGGACTGCAAGCTAAGTCGGCAGTGGCTGAAAGAAGTACAAGCATAATTCATTTGAGGATTGTGATTTGGTTAACATGGTTAAGTTCAATTCATCTATTCAAGTCCTGAGTTTTTATGACTGCAATAGATCTGGTATGTTCTCGCTTAACCACCATACAGAGGTGAGGCAAAAGATGAATCCATGGAATCATTGTGGGCCATAATTCAATGCAACAGAAGGTTACTGGATAGAGCGTTTCAACAATCAACTCACTGCACTGAAGATATCATAGTTTTAGCAGCTAAATCATGTCATTACTCCTTCATGGAATGAATTTCCTTATGCTTTTGTACTAATCAAATCACGTAGCTTTGGATAAGAAAAACATGAAGCTGCGTATCTGTTCTCTGTTTGTTTATGGCCTCCAGTGAGTTGCAGAAGCTACCCAATGCATGTGTTGCACGGCATCCCAATCAGCCTGCTGCCCATGGGACTTAAAAATCCTCTATCACATCAGCCAAGCTAGTGCGGTTGAAGTTTCTTAGCTTCTTTTTTCAGCCATCGATGTAATACCAACCCCATAAATTTTTGATGATGCAATGTCTTCTTGCACCGTCACCTGGCCCAAAAATATATTATGGATCACGTTGTACATGTTGGACGCGAAACTCAGTACATGCAGCCCACTTAGGATGGAGCTTGTAACATAGACCTGATGTCCCCAATTGAAAATCCTCTTGGCATAATTTCTACAACCCAGTTCTTAATTTTTTTCTTTATTTAAAGCTACTATGACATGGTTTTTTCTTTCTTATTTTTCATATCAAACAGTGGTTGATTGCAGCACCGAAGTTGGAGCATTGGTCTTGAGGTGCTAGAGCAATTTCGGAATCAGTTTATCATTCTTTTTAAATCACCTGTTCCAAATGCTGCTTCACTCTAAATCCAAACTGCCATAGTATTCCACACGAGATGGGCATCCACCTGTCCGATCTGGGCTTCTCTGTAACTCTAATCCACGGAATTCCTTGGCATTTATAGGGCTTGGCACTCAATCTTGAGTGTAACTTGGGTTGGGCTACAATTATTCCAACGCCAATCCTATTTTTAAAAGCAATCTTAACTTTAATTATATTTTTAAAACCTCGATTTAATTCTAAAAATTTTGAATGAGCTTTTGGTTGGCTTCAGTTTGATAATTTTCCAAACTAGCTTTAAGCAAATAAATTATGTTAGCTTTAAAATAAATTTTGCTTAATCACAATCTGAAAATCATTAAAAATTTAATTAACAATAGTATAAGAATGGTTATAAATGAATTAGCACTAGCTTTTCTATATGTTCATTGTTAATTAAGCCTACACAAGTGTATAAATAATTCCATTTATTCAATCTCAAATCAATAGGAAGAAATATGTAACTCAGAATATTAAGTGAAAGTAATGAAAGTTCGCTTTAAATAGTCGTTCTAGTGAAAATTCTAATTTAAACGCAATCTAAGCAATCAATTGGGCAATTAAACATGTAGGCATGTACTATAGATAATATTTTGCAAAATCGAATTAAAATCTGAGTTTAAAATTCAGGTTGATTTGTCCAAGGTAATAATCCAACTCAACTCTATTTCAAAATCACATTGAATTCAATCGTAATTATCATAACTTAAATTTAAATAATCTCAATCCAACTTAACAAAAATGGACTTGGGTTGCTAGGGTTTTGGCTTTGGGTTATTCCTAATCCTTTTTACGCCCCTCCTCAGCCTGATATAATGACAAGCTTACTGCCTTATCATTATTACATTAGAGTAATGGGAATGTCTGATCCTCACATCGCAACGACCATAACATCATGATTGATTTCGTGGCAGCATTAAGATATTATTGCTCATGAGAAATTCCACCAAGCTTTCCTCAATTCTACATTTGAATGCAATAGAAGACCTTGAATGCAAAAGAGAAAAGACTCTTTAGCCAAGCAAACCATTCGTTATTTGAATTCAAAGGTTCTCCCCGTAAATCAGAAGGCAATTGACTATGGAAACGTCACAAGTCACCAGGGGATGACGTTTAGACTATTAGTTCATCTTTGATTCCATTAGCAATTTCAAAGGTAGAATTAAAGTAGTCAGAATTCTAGAACCCCTCTCACCATTGACTCGCATAAAGACAATTAGAAAATTTTTGTAGACTTGCTCGCCACGAAATGCACACCATGGGAATCTGCGACTTAATTACTTTACATGAATTGGCTTACTTGGGATAGACAAACCCCTTCCATCAACTGAAAAAAATTCATAAAAAGATTCGAAGTACTAGTTATTGGGCCATCTTCTTTTGATATCTACTTTGAATCTAGATATTAAACTCCAACACGAATACCCACTAACTAAAAGGGCTTTTGACTGAATAAAGAAAGCACTGATCACAACCGAGAGGCAATGGAGACGATTGCTGGAAGTGAATTCTTAAGTCCCAACTCTTGAATTAATATATGAGATGGTTTGGCTAGGTAAGACAGAGTTAACTTGTTACTGATTATCATCATTCTCAGAAGCCAAACCTCTCACAAGACATGGCTGGCTAGTTATGCGTCTAGAATGGTGAAAGGAAGAGAAATATGAGGTTAACTTTACCTTACAAAATGGCATTAATAGTGCCTTACTCAATACCTCTCCTTAGGAAAAGCTTCTGAAGGTATATCTATAAAAACTAACTATGATGACCATGTGACATTATTTTAAATATTTATATTGGCCTAGAATTACAAGCTTACTTATTGTAAAATCTTCTTGTAAGTTCAGTCTAGAGTGATTATGATTTGAGTTACATCCTTAGAAAATTTATCTGAGGAGACTATAAATGCAATATGCAGGGCAGACCAAGTCCTTATCTTGTCTGTGAATGAAAATGCCATCCCACTGGGCGAAGAGTCCCCCGTCTCTCTTTTTCCGCGTGCGTTGGACAACTTCATCTTCCCTAACGTGCCAAGGGACCCGTCTTTCTACCTTTTGTATATGCCCTTTTCAGATGGGAAAAGATCCAATATAATATGTTGTATTTATAAATAAAAAAATGATTTGTGGGCATTTTTTTTAAATTTTTGAATAAAGGGTTTGTGGGTTCATTTAAGGTATTTTTTTATTTTATATAAATATTAATAATATAATAGATGTATGCATGAAATATAAAATCTAAATGCAGTTTAATATTTTTTAAAATTCTGTTAAAAATTTAAATGGGATTTTATAAAGTTAGTTGGGTTGATAAAATTGCATTAAACCGTACAAAAGATCAATGAATTTTAATAAATTTTAACAATTGCCTTTAATATAATTCAATAAAAGCCTGATAAACCTGTGAAAGCTTATAAAGGATCCAATAAACTTAAATAAAATTTAATAATTTTTAATAAACTTTAAGAAAAGCATGTTAAATCCTATAAAAATACAAGAAAAATTTAATAAACATTAAATGACTAATGAAAGTTATATTAAAGCCTTAAAAAGCCTATGAAAAATTCAATAAACTTTAACAAACTTTAATGATCTTTAATAGATTTTAATGAAAATTATGTCGAAGTGTCTAAAAGCCTATACAAGATAAATGAGCTTTAACAAGCCTTTTACTATACTTGAATAAACTTTAACAAAACTTTAGTAAAAGGCAATAAAAAGACAATATCATCTTTTGGCATTCAAACTTGTTTTTAACTATGTAATTGCAATCCCACAGCTAAAAAACATGTTGCAACCGCCCCTTGATACCCATCTTCCTTGGCTGTTCTGATGAAGGTAATGTGTTCAATACACGAAAGCCTTTTTTTAAGTGCATGCTGTACTGATTCTTCAGACCATGCCATTGGGGGTATCTTGGTGCAGGACAAGCATAACTTAAGTGAAGGAATAAGAGATGCGTTACAGCGTTCATGAGAAGGAGATTACTGCTGTGCATTGCTTACACACCTGGAATATAATAAGAGTATCTTAAATTACTAACAGTGAAAAATTAACAATGTAAAGTGGGTAATTTTTATTTTACTTTTGACCGTTTATTGATTTGATTGTTAGTTATATTGTTTAGCTAAAGTACAAATGAAAGTGATTCTTTGATCTCAGCACCATGGTATACATGCCACTTTAGCTCGTTTTCCCTTTTTTTTTATATCAAATTGAATTGTGAATCTTTCTCCATCCTTTGAAATGTGCAGGGAGGGATTGTGAGTGGAGGAACTGTCAATTTTTCTCCAGCCTCAATTGGTAACGTGCAGGGAGGGAGTGTGAGTGGAGGAACTGTCAATTTTTCTCCAGCCTTTGAAATGTGCAGGGAGTGAGTGTGTGTTGAGGAAAGGTCAGCACTTTCTCCACTCATGAAGGCAAAATAATAAAAAACAATTGCAAATGAGCTAAAGTAGTGTATTCATTGTGGTACTACCACAAAATCACTTTCGAAGTACAATATGCATGTAATATTTATCTATAATTACGGAAAAGGAATTAAAAGCGGATAAAATTACTCAAATAAACATTATCCAATACCAAACCAAGTAATGCCATGGTGGTTTGATGTTTACATCCCAGTTAAACATAGCCTTTAATCAAATAACCCAACTTGCAGTATTGCACTAATTCACTTCTCTAGCTAGTAAATATTCATTTTATGTGCATGTATGTTTAACTTTCATACCCCAACATTTTCATCTGCCTTCGTTGATTTTGTACTCTTGAAGAAATTAAGCCTTATATCTGACAATATGATTTTAGATCCAAGGTGATGCAACCATTGGGGAGAGCTAAAGATCCAAACTACAGTTCTCTCTCAAAGTTCAGAAGTGAAAGCAATAATTTCTAGGATGATAGAAACCGCACAAGGCGGGAAAGAAAAGAGAAATAAGATACGTCTGGAAGTGTGCCTAAAGATGATTGTCTCAATCCAACATCTTCCACATACTGATATCTCGGGACCACTCGAAAATGGCTGATTTTTTATTGTCCATGGTAGCTGATGCTTTAGTATTTCCAGGCTGATTTTTTCTTGTCCTATGTAGCTGATGATTTTTTCTTTCCCTTGGTAGATAATGTGCTATTAGTGCCATTCATGAAGTAGGCCTAGCATAGAAAAGATTAACTGTTTCAAAATAACACTATTAGATCATTTTGATTATTCATTCCCAACAATTATATGATTAGATTTGTTTGTTGCTATTGCTTAGAGACTAAACACTGCCACGTTTATTTGATATGGGTTTTAATTTATTGCTGGTCATTTTTTGCTCTGGCTTCCATTAAGTACAGATAACCCTGTCATTTAATCACCGTTTTTCAGCTATAAGTCATTTAAATAGATAGAACATGATAAAAATTACACGTGTGCTCCTGACATTAGCTGATATTGCAAATTTGCTTCCTTAATTACCTGCAAAGTTTGCGTACATTTCAAAATTATTCCTGCCGTCAATATCTATCACAAAATCATTCTTAAATTTCGATAGAAAAAAAGAAATCCCACGGCGCCTACTTGTGAGTATACCAAACAATGCGAAATTCGCATGATCTACACATTCAATGTAATCAGAGTATTGAAATTTTTTAAAAATAAACTTCTGAATTATTTGATTTGGCTCTCTAGTTCTCCACATTTGAGTGCATGCCTTCTTGTAGTAATGTTTTTATTTCTAAATGCGTGTAGAATTCGCGTGATGTATACTATTATCAAAGGGTGGAATTTGAGATTTTCTCTATTTTATGCTATAAAAACTAGGCCATTGAAAGCCTTAGTAAACATGGTGTGATTTTATTTTACAGTGCCAATCGTGTTTAATTGCCCAATATGCTGTAGTGTCTATTGCACCCACATTGACATGAGTCCGGAATATTTATATATTTTCCACATCTCTCGCTATCTGTCTTGGCAGGTAGTGTCCATCTAATGACAGTCTCTATAAGTGCTCCATGCTTCAATTGCACCAACTTTTTGCGCCTGTCCTCTCCAAAACTTTAATTGTACTCAATTTCCTATATAATGGGTTGCACCCACAGTGGTGGGAATTCATGGACTTTTTCAGTGGTCCACACAACTCCACTTAAAATCCATTCACCTAAAATCCAAGAAGGCGAATCATGTCCTTATAGAAAATCGAAAAAAAAAATGTGGAAGGAAATGACAAATAAAAAAGCAGTTTGGGTAGGAAATGAAATATTTAACTGTCTTAATGTGACATCAACAGGGCTGCAATAAACTGTACATAACCCGACAATGGTTGTGCTGAGTTGGAGAAATGGGAAGTCTGGATTGACAGAATTTGATTCACCACTTGTGATTTGGATTAGGTTTGGTCAAGGGATGGACAACCCAATTCAACCCGGCCTGATCTAGTATATATTCCTTAATTTGCATTTATACTAATTCCCCACATGATCTTTCTCATTTTATCTATTATTTTAGCGACCAAACAAATATTTAATATTTTTATGTTATAGGTAATATAAAATATTTATTTAAAATAACAATTGGGTTGTAAATAAAATATTATTATGTATAATTAATGGAATTTTCAACCCAATTTTTTAACTTTAATTATCAACCCAAATTCAACCTGAGCGTACCCTATTTTCTTAAGATAGAGTTAGGTTGGATTTAAGTTTTAAAAATAAGATTAAACTTAAGGTTAGATTGAAATTTTTACACATAAGGTTATGATTGAGTCGATCCCAACCCAAGTCTACACCCCTAGATATATATAATCACTATAAATATTCTACTTTTCTCATCTTTTCTGAAAATACTGGCCCATTAAACAGTGGTATTATTTCTTTACGAAGATCTATTCCGTTTGATTGTCATATATGCCACCCGATCCTCCATCCTCCGTACTGTAGATATTATTGTAGTGGTACACATGCAATAATTGCATCTTTAGCTGATATTTTTAATAAAAAAATCTTGCCTATAAGGTTGCGAACTGATTAGTAGGCGAAAGGTTTTAATTTGAAATAGGCACCATGTGAAGTCAGCTTGATGTATAATACATCCTTGACGATGTTAGGGAGCTTTTGAAACTCTTTCCTGTCAAAGAGGGAATTTAATAATTAGCATGGGAGTTATATAAGCAACATGAAAAAGACAACCTCACTTGCATGGACAATCGTCAAACAACAAGAAAAAATAATAGAGCCACTAACCAAGATCAAAGTATATATAATATTTGATGCACTTCCATAAACAACAACGAATACACCTCTCAGCGAAATAAAATTCAATCAATCCTCTCTCTCTCTCTCTCTCTCTCTCTCTCTCTCTCTCTCTCTCTCAACTCCATGCAACCTGTTTGTTTTGAATTTAA
>JAYJMB010065646.1:0-25318 GCA_036873735.1 Pouteria campechiana
CAAAATTATTTCAAAATTTTGATTCAATATCTCATACACATCATATTATACATAATAATCATGCTACATTGGTCATTTAATTCATATACATGACTTTACTAAAAATCATTACTTGGGTTCATGTCACTCCATTCTATCTTCCATAACAATTTCTTTATAAAACACTTTGTATTACCTCAATTCATTACTTTACCATAATGCAAATTTTTTTCTCAAATTTTAATACCATAGGTGTTACAGATATATATACCAAAGTTAGAATTAGATCATCCTATCACCAAATATGTAGTAACTTTTCCTTCATTTCTCAATTAGAGACAACTTGCATAGACTAAGTATTAGAAGTTGAAAACTGAACTTTAGCCATGTAAGAAAAATTGGACCAATTTAAAAAAATAATGTACGGAATCTTATTCCAAGACCAAATCATCAATTTGTTATAGGAGTCAAATGAGTCTTTAGGAATAAATTAGATGAATCAGGAATTATAATGAGGAATAAGGCAAGATTAGTTGCAAAGGCTTATTGTCAAGAAGAAGGTATTGACTTTGAAGAGTCATACACCCCTGTTGCAAGGATTAAAGTCATTAGAATGCTTATTACATTTGCATCATATATGGACTTCAAGCTATATCAAATGGATGTGAAGAGTACATTCTTGAATGACTTCATTAATGAAGAGGTATATGTAGAACAACCCTTTGGGTTTGAAGACCCTCATAGTTCAAATCACATCTTCAAACTCAACAAAGCCCTTTAGGCTAAGAAAATTTTTGATTGAAAAAGGTTTTTCAAAGGGTAAAGTGGATACTACTCTCTTTATTAAGCATGCAAAGAATGACATACTCATAGTTCAAATTTATGTTGATGATACAGTATGTGGTGCAACTAATGAAAACCTTTGTCAAGAATTTTCCAAGATAATCCAAGGAGAATTTAAAATGAGCTTGATGGGTGAACTCAACTTCTCCTTTAGACTACAAATCAAACAAGAAAAAGAAGGAATTTTCATCCACCAAGTCCATCCACCAAGTCAAGTTTACAAAAGAACTTCTAAAGAAATTCAACATTGAAGATGGTACAAGATATTGAACACCAATGAGTACTTAAATAAAGATGGACAAAGTTGAAAGAGATAAATCTATTTGTCACAAACTCTATAGGAGTAGAGTGTGCTAGATATAATGTTTAGCATCTGCATGTGTTCTAGATTCCAGCTAGATCCCAAAGAGTCACACCTAATTGCTATGAAAATTAGATACCTATTAGACACACCAATCCTTGGTTCATGGTATCAAAAAGGTTCTGATTTCAATTTGGTTGGGTACTCAAATGCAAACTTTGCTGGATATAAAGTGTATAGAAAGAGTACATTAGGATTATGTCAATTTTTTGGGAGCAAAATCATATCATGGTTCTTTAAGAAACAGACTGGTATTGAATTATCAACTTCTAAAGCACAATATGTTGCACCAGACAGCTACTATGTACAGATCCTATGGATGAAATAACAATAAAGTGATTTTAGCTTTAACTTTATTGATATATATTTATAAGATGTGATAACACAAGTGCCATAAATCTAACCAAGAATCTAATTTTGCATTCCAGAACAAAACATATAGAAATTAGGAATACTTTATTAGAGATCATGTTCAAAATCATAACATCAACTTAGAATTGGTGCCAACTGAAAATCAACAAGCAAATATCTTCACTAAGCCTCTTTCAGAAGATAGATTTAGACTGTTAAGAAGAGAACTAGGTGTTTTAGACCCATGTGCTTAATTTCCAATTTATAGAACATCTATGTGATGGCTTATATATACATACTCATTATTTATTTTATTAAGAATAAAAACACAAATTAATGAAAAAAATTAATCATGTCATATCAGAGCCTCTGAAACACCTTTTAGACCCTCCAATAACCCACATCAAAGCCTTTGATGGCCTATGTAGCCTCCAAAGTAAAGTATCAGAGTCTTTGAAGCCCAAAATTCTATCTATCATCTGTTTTATTGCCTCAAAAAGATCACATGACTCCTTGTGTGTTTATTTTGGAGCCTCCGAAGATAAACTCCCTAAGTGTTTTGGGGAAACTGAAACCCTAATTGGTGAGTCTGATAATCCTAACTCATTATTAAACCCTCTAAAACCTTCGAAAACCTAAAACACACCCATTTTCTTTCAAGTATATGATATCTCCTCTTTGAAGAAACTCTCCATTTTCTCGCTCGATTTAAACTCATAAGCCTTCCATTACATCTTCTTTAACAATTAGAAATCCTCACTCTTTCAAATCTTTACTTCACTCTCTTGCAATGGCAAGGATGAAAAGAACCAAATCAAGCATCAAAAGAAGGAAAAGAGAAGAATCTCCAGAAATGAGCATTTCCAAGAGAGTAAGGCGTGAGGATGTTACTATTAAGTTAATCTTTCTCAATAGTGAAACTGCTTACTCCCGATATCTTCAAAAATATGAAAACAAGAAAATCATCAAAGGTAGAGTGTTTAATTTTGAAGTATTTGGAGAAAGAGAAATAAATTTAGAAGTATGTGATTGGTTTCAATTTCACAGATGGGCTGATTTTCTAGGCTACAAGGAGAATTTTTATCCTAGATTAGTCAAAGTCCTAATCAGTAACCTAAACTCAAGCACTCAATAGTCATGGATAGGAGAAGTTGAGATAAACTTATCCGCTGATAGCTTGAGAAGAGTTCTTAATCTTCCTGAAATTGAGGAAGACAAGTATAATGGGCATCAAGCCAAGCAAGACTAAAGAAAAAGAAAATTATTTACATGCCAGTCATCTAAATCTAAATCTCAAGTTGGCATACACAATGGTGATAAACAATGTGTATCCAAAGATATGAGCCACACATTCCTTTTCAGATAAAGGTGCAAAAGTTTTATGGGCTTTGAGAAATGACAAGAAAGTTAATCTTGCACAAATTATAGTGGATCAACTATATTTAGTGAAATCTACAATAAGGTCTCCACTTCCCTATGGGATAATCCTCATAAGGATTCTTAAAGATGCAAGAGTAAATCTATCTGGAAAAAAGAGAGAAGAGTTTAAGGACTCAAACATAATTGATGAAAGAACTTTGAAAAGAATGGGTTTCAAGTGAACATCACAAGGTTGGATTAGTGAAAAACCCAGAAGAGCAAAGCAACTAAAAAGATCCAGATCAGAAGAAGAAGAAGTAGAAAGCCCAACAAGATAAGAGACTCTAGAAATAAGAGAAGAACCTCTCACAAATGAAGTTCAAATAGAAACAGAAAGAAGAGAAGGAATTTCAAGAGAAGATCTAAGAAATGTCAAAGAAAAGAAGTCAAGGGAAATTTTGGGAGAAGAAAATGAGATAGTAGCAGCAATAGTAACCACCTCCTTTACACTCATCAGATCTTGATCTCCAATGAGGCCTTCCCATCAACCATCCACACACACAACTCCATCAATCCCTACTACTCAACCAACTCCACAAAACCTGAAAAACAAACTTAGACACATTGAAAATCTTTTGTCATCTCTACCTCTTCAACTTAACAAAATTGATCATAAGCTAGAGAACTCCATGTCATCTCTCATCCTTAGAGCTGATAAGATTGATCAAAGACTTGACTCTCTAACTTCACTAGCAGAGTTACTTCGGGGTCAAACTTATCACCAACACTCTCTATCTCCAATCAAAAATCATTCACCCATTCCTTACCCCACTCATTCTCCACACTCCTTCCCTGCAATTCTAGAAGTTGTTCAACCTAAGGTTGAACCTACTAAAATTGCTTCTACCTCTCCTCAAAAACAATCTCCTTCTATCCTCCCCAGTTTTTCACCCACTGAAACCTCTCCAAACATACCTGAGGAGTACCTTACCAATCCCTATAGAGCTATTGTTAGCCTTGGAAAGTATCCCACATAGTACAACTTTATAGATTCTATTGTTGTCCCATTCTACCTGTTGTCCCATTCTACCAACAATTTTGCTGGACTAGACTCATGAAGATGTCATTTGATTAGGAGAAATAATTTCAACTCGAATTGAAGAGCTTCCTCCACATCTACGGAAGAGTGCTCTAACTCCTCCTCTTGCCCCCCAAACTAGTTGATGATAATCCTCATAATCTTCTTTGTATCTCAAATCCTATCAAGATGACATACTCTGAGTTTAGGAGCATATTAGAAATAAATTTTGCAACTACTCAATTGTTCCTTTCCCAATCTCTCCTCCTCTCTCCTCAGGAATTTTCTTTCTTAAAACTCACAGATCCTAACAGTTTATCGAGGATTCATCTCATTCCTGATCCTTCCTTGACTCCCAAAGGCCATAAAATTCAAATTCCTGACAAATAGTCAATCCTACAAAGATATTCTGAAAAACTTTTACAACTTCTTCCTAAGTCTACACATCCCAAAAGTTCATTTCCACCTCCCTCAAGTCCTCAACAGATCTTCTTTCCCACTAAAGAAGATTTCGCATCCTTCTCCAATGCCAATCTCCAAGCTATTGCTGATTATCTTCCTCTCTCATTTTCACAGCTAAGTGATTCATCAATCCAACACAGAATTAGGGCGAGATATTCCTAACCATCCTCCTCACCTAATCTAATTCCACTTCCTCCTCTCAAAACTAAAACATTAAGAAAACCACTTGCTATCTCCAAACCGAAACCATTACCCTAACCATCGTCTTCTACACCCTCGTCCTAGCCATCATCTTCTAAACCCAAGAGAAAGCCAAGAATTCCACCTCCTAAAGAGCGCAAAAGGCTCCTCTTTCTTACATCTCCATGTACTATTAAGAATATGCTACCAGGATGAATGCCACACCAAAGCCATATTAAAAGGCACTCCTATTTTCTTTCCTAAGTTACTAGATCCAACCTTTTCAGAGCATATTGATTTCATCTATGTCACTACCTGTGGAACTCAAGCCTACACCTATGAACCCTAGCTATAATTCTCAAATATCCATTTTTTATTCCACCTCCTCCACCAAAAAGACCTAAACGTGCCATCTATAAACAATTCCAGTCCCCTTCTAAACCACTATCCTCACAACCTCTTAAACCTACTTACACCTATTCCAAAACATATTAGAGAAAATCCAGAAAACCCAAGTGATTCTGATGCATTTGTATTTTTATTTTTTTTGTTGTTTGATAGATATCTCTAGTAGCCTTCTCTCTTTCATGATATGTTCTCTTGTAATCTATGCTTTCTGTAATTTTAGACTTATGGGAGACACTTCTTTCTATTATTTGTGTCTGCATGATATTTTTTTTGTATTCTGCCCATTGCAACTTTACCAATGACATATTCTTTTCTGTTTATCTATCATTTCTATCTCTTAATCCACCTTTTTTATTCTGACAAAAAGGGTGAGAAAATACAGCAAGGGGAGCCGCACTATATTAGTTGTAATTCACAATATATTAAACGTGCATTTAGCTACTTTAAACCTCTTTATTAAGTATTCTAAATGCATAGTTTTGAAAGGCATATTACTCAATGTTTTGTCATCATCAAAAAGGGGAAAAATGTTAAACATATGCTCTTATCTCGCTTGATTTTGATGATGAACATTCTTAACTAACCATGTTTTGATGATAAGTAAAAACATGAGTGCATTATTAAGGCATTAACAATTTATTATCAAGTGCTTGCAGAAACATTTTCCACTTAAACCTTGAGAACACCCTTTAGAATGATTAAATAAGTTGTAAGTAAACTTTTGAAGGAAGAAACCAAGTAAATATTCAAAGACAACCATCTATAAAAATCAAAATATACCAAGAAGAATACTTAGTTGAAGAAAATAAAATTTCAAAATTATTTTAAGAACTTTAGAGTCACAATTCAATAACTTCGGAGTCAATCAAGCACTTCGGTGACAAAGGAAAAGAACTTGAGAGTCAAGAAAGGATTTCGGAGACCAAAGGAAAGGAACGTCAGAGTCGATGAACCTCTTTGAAGTTATTCAAGAACTTTGGAAGTAGAAGGTAATCCCTACAGAGTCACAAGCTTAATAACTTTGGAGTTAGTAAATTTGTCAACCCCTTCAGAATTGATAAGGAACTTTGGAGTCAATAGGAGTTCCTTTAGGGAGTTGATAAGGCACTTTGGAGACAAACGCCAAGGACTTCGGAATTAACGAAATAAGTCTTTAGAGAATATGACTCGTCGGATTCAGAAACTGTACAACATCGGAGTTGCAAATCAAGAACTTCAGAGATAATAGAGCTCTTCAGAGTCAACTCACCTTTATCAAAGCATTGCATAGCTTCAAAGTCACAAAATAAGTACTTTAGATATAGTGAACCACTTCAAAGTCAATGCTGAATGAATCCGACATGAGTCACCACGTTTGCGCCACTTTGGAGGCACCAAAACTCAACTTTAGAGAATCTAAAGATGCAACGATACCTCATTTGTGTGAAAGGCCTCCAAAATGCAATATCAGAAGATCCAACATTATAATGTTAGAAACTCCGAAATCACACAAAATGGCTCAACGGTCATAAATTTGAATGTTTCATCATATTTATGATCCCCATCTATCATAGCAAAGGTAGTTAGAAGCATCAATATAAAAAGAGTTAAGTAAAAATTGAGAAAGAATAAGTTTCTAAGAAGTAAAAAGAAAAGAGAGCATTTACTCACCCTTTAAAGTTCTTCTTCCAAAAGATCAGCTCCACTAAGCCTCACTCCAACAAACATTTAAAGCCATCTTTTCTACCACTCTTGGAGATTGACTTTTATTGCTTATTGAATAGAGGTATCAATATTTGTACATAGTTATTTACTTTTACATTTGAGTATTGGAAGCAAGTAGGAAACTTACTTAGATAGTTGTAAAAGTTAGTTGGTGAGCTTGAAAACTAACAAGTGTATTTATTTGATCAGAAGAGTATTGCTCAAAGAGAGTGTTAGTAGAACTTGAGTTTAGTAGAGAAGGCTAACTCCGAGAAGTGGAGTAGGAACCCAAGTGAATGGCCAAACTAGTATAAAAACATCAGTCTAAGTGCTTTGTGCTATCAGTTCTTCTTTTATCTTTACACTATAGTTTTTACCTAGCCTAAAGTTTTAAGGACTTAATTTAGCCCCTCTCTTGAGTCACCATCTAAACGAGACAACAAAGATGATTTCCTGATTCTTAATAAGTATTGATCAAAGAGATTCTCCAATGGCTAATTCTTTCATTAATTTGGAAAGAGTCTCATTGATGTTGGATGAAGTTCAATAATTTAGTTTGTCTGTTGTTCATCTTCACTTATGATAGAGAAAGTATCTATCTAGGTGTACATCGGACAAAGTCCCTTCATCTTCTAGTTTGTCCATGGAAAGTAGGAGATGAAACCAATTAGCATGGATGAGTTAACTTTCTAGTAGTTTATCTATTGGTTTGTTCATTGCAAGTAATAGATGAATTGTTGAGGCATAGACGAATTGTCTTTCTAACAATTCATCTGTTGGCTTGTTTGTTGCAAGTAACAAACGAATTGTAGAGGCATAGACAAATCATCTTTCCATTATTTTGTCTGTTGGTTTGTTTGTTGCAAGTAACAGATGAATTGTAGAGGCATAGATGAATCATCTTTTCATTAGTTTGTTTGTTGGCTTGTTTGTTGCAAGTAACAGAAGAATTCTAGAAGTGCAAATGAATCTTGTTGCTCCACATTTATCTATTTTCACAGACAAACAGTGACTTAGTTGATTTCTTTTCATTTGATCTTTGACTGTAGTGGTACTTCATCTCTACATTCTGCACTTGCCCAAGCTATTTGTCTTTTCAGTTAGATAGATTAACACCGTGGAAAGAGATAGATTGACACCTTGGAATATTCTCTGATTCTTCTTTGTGTTCCTTTGTCTGTGTGGCCTTCAACTTGATTCTGTATGCTAAATGCTTGGTAATAACCATTAATACATAACCTTTAAATAAGTTTTGTTTGTCATCGAAACCATGCCTTTATACTAACATTCTTCCCTTTTTGATGATGATAAAACTTGATTAAAAATTACCTTATAAAAGATAATCTCCCCCCGAAATGTGCAATTAGAAAAAATATTTTTACAAGTTTTAACCATTCCACAAGTTGCTATTATCCATGATCTCACTTGACTAGTTTATATAAGTATTCTCCCCCTGATTAGTTCAAGATTATGCATTCTAATTTTTTGTGTTCTCCTTGGGATAATTTGGCAAATTCTTTCTCCCTATTTTTATCATAATAAAAAAGAAATGTAGCATTTGCAGAATACACATAGAGAAAGAAGTAGCATGAAAATAATAAAACTATTTCATTTCATTTCAGTACAAACAAAGCTACAATCATAGAGAAAAATAACTCATCCTACTATGTAAGTGCAGGAGAGTTATGTGTAGAGGTGGAGAACTTTGTGTCATAGTGAGTGACACAAAGTTTCAAGAAGGGAGAAGAGGGGAAGGAGATAATAATGATGTGATTGGAGTCTCCTTTCCCCCTTTCTTCAAGTGCCCCAACTGATGATGAAGTTGGATCTAGGGGAAACCAGCTGAGATATAAATCATTTTCTTGAGAACCACATATTGAAGAGGGATAATTCTGACTAGATAGACAAACTAGAATATTATCACGAAGAGAAGTAATATTGTCTCACTAAGAAAAGTGAAGAAACATTCTTTGGTTCTTCAATTTCAACCACTCTTGTGTCTTCCTTCTATATCTTCTTCCTAAATTCCTTTTCCTGAGTTGCTTCATCTTTATGAGGTAGAGAAAGATAATGAGTCATAAGTTAAAATATACTTGATGTGAGGGCAATACTAGGTAGTTGATAAGATATTTCAAGAAAGAAGAAATCTCATACTAAGGATAGATTTCGATGGGATATGAATAGCTATAAATTGATTTTGGCATGAAAACAATGTGTACTCAACCTCAAAAACCATGATTCAGACAAAGTGGGAATCGAACAATGTATAGAAATAACTGGCTTCATCTGAGAAGAAGTCGAGCCTCAATGAAAATAGATAAAAAATAGTGCAACTACAAACATAGAAACATTAAAGATTTCATTCTCAAGTGTTCACATTAATCAT
This sequence comes from Pouteria campechiana, assembly GCA_036873735.1. Classification (NCBI taxonomy): domain Eukaryota; kingdom Viridiplantae; phylum Streptophyta; class Magnoliopsida; order Ericales; family Sapotaceae; genus Pouteria; species Pouteria campechiana. Next base: position 9,091 of record JAYJMB010065646.1, read on the forward strand.
GCTGAATTCTCATCTAATGTTGCAAAAAGTTTTTAAAGGCAGTGTCTTAGTAAAGATGTCAGCAAGTTGAGTATTTTTAGGCATATATTCTAGACATATGTCATGTTTCTCTGCATGGTCTCTAATAAAGTGGTGCCTAATTTATATATGCTTGGTTTGAGAATATACGATAGGGTTCTTTGTCAAGCATATGACACTAGTATTGTCACATTTAATAGGTATGTCTCTATAGACTAGTCCATAATCTAGAAGTTTTTGTTTCATCCAAAGTAATTGAACATAACAACTTCCAACTGCTACATATTTAGCTTCTGCTATAGAGAGAGAAATACTAATTTTTTTCCTAGAGAACTATGATACCAAACTATTTTCTAGAAATTAATAGGTTCCACTAGTACTTCTTCTATCAACTTTGTGTCCCCAAAAGTCAATATCTAAATATCCAATTAATTCAAAACAAATTCTCTTGGGATAGTAGAGTCCTAGATTTGGTGTGTCAACCAAATACTTAAAAATTTATTTCACTACAATAAGATAAGACTCGCTAGTACTGGATTAAAATTTAGCATATAAGCATATGCTAAATAGAATATCTGGTCTAGATGTTGTAAGGTAAAGAAGAGATCTAATCATACTTTGATATAGTTTTTGATCTAAAAGTTTACCCTTTTCGTCATTATCTTGACTTGTTGATATGCTCATTAGAGTGCTTGCTACTTTAATTTCTTCCATTTTGAATTCTTTAGCATTTCTCTAGTATATTTGGATTAGCAAATGTAGTTTCCATCATGTATTTGCTTGATTTGTAAACCAAGGAAGTAGTTCAACTCTCCCATCATGCTCCTTTCGAATTCAGCCTACATGATCTTTGAGAAGTCCTAGCAGAGGTCCTCATTAGTAGCACTGAATATAATGTCGTTTATATAAATCTGAACTATTAAGATATCCATGCTAATGATTTTGATGAACAAGCTAGTATTAATCTTTTTTCTTTTGAATTTATGATCACTTAAGAATTTACTCAACCTTTAATATCATGCTCTTAGAGCTTGTCTCAAACCATATAATGCTTTGGTGAGCTTATAGAGATAATCGGGTTGATCATCACTTTCAAAACCAAGGGGTTGCTCTACATAGACTTCCTGACTTAGATATCTATTTAGAAATGCACTCTTTACATCCATATGAAATAATTTAAAATTCTTATATGATGCAAAAGCAAGTAGCATTCTAATTGATTCCAATCTTGCTATAAGGGCATACGATTCTTCAAAGTCAATTCCTTATTCTTGGGAATATCCCTTAGCAACCAGCCTTGCCTTATTTCTTACAACCAATCCACTTTCATCTAGTTTGTTTTTGAATACCCATACAGTCCCAATTATATCAATGTTCTTTGGTTTTGGAACTAATTCTCATACTTTGTTCCTTTCAAAGTAGTTAAGCTCTTCTTGCATTGCAATGATCCAATTTTCTTGACTTAATGCTTGATCAATACAAGTGGGCTCAATTATGGAGATGAAAGTATAATGATCATAAATGTTTTGCATGAACCTTCTTGTTTTGATACCATCATAGACATCACCTATAATTTGTTTTCTAGGATGGGCATTAATAAATCTTAAATTAGTGGAAGGTTGATAGGGAACATTACCTGTATTTACCTCCTCCTCATTGCTTGAATTTTGCATATCTTCATATTTTGTGGTATCTTCTTGATCTTTTAATCTGAGCTTCTTCATATTAGTTGTAGCTTCATCTGCATCACTATCATACTCCTTTCTCGGGGTTACATTTGCTTCATCAAATTTAACATATATAGACTCTTCTACAGCCTATGTTCTCTTAATATATATTCTAAATGCCCTATTATTAAAAGAGTAGCTGAGGAAGATAGCTTCATCACTTTTTTAATCCAACTATCCATGATTATCCTTCCCATTGTTCAGCGCATAGCATGAGCATCCAAAGGAATGAAAATACGACATATTGGATTTCCTTCCTTTCCAAACCTCACATGGGTTTTCATTAAGATTGCTCTAATGGTAACCCTGTTCAGTACATGGCAAGCTATACTTACTACTTCTCCCCCGAATCTTTTGGATAATTTACTCTCATTCAACAGGTTCTTACCATTTCTTGAAATTTTGGTTCTTGCTTTCCACAACTCCATTTTGTTGAGGAGTTCTAGTGGATTAGAAACTATTGTGAATTCCTTTTTCATCACAAACATTAATAAATTTTCTCTTTTTAAATTCACCACCCTGATCATTATGGATAAACATAATTGACATTTGTACCTCATTTTGAACTAGCTTTGAAAATGTAGAGAAATCCATATGTAATAATTCCAGAGTAAAGATGTAAATATCTCAATTTTGGGATAGAAGGACACTTTGGTCTATTTTGACAATTGACAAGATTTGCATATTTGATTTTTGTCATAATTTAGTTTAGGTAGGCCAATCACGATGTCCATTTTTCACAAAGATTTGATATTTGACATTTTGATGTGTCCCATCCTTTTATGTCATACCCATGGGTTATCTTTAACTGCATTTATGTATTTTCAACGATATCATCTAATTGTACTAGATAAATATGGAAACACCTCTTTTCGCTGAACAATAGATCATTGTCTATATTGAATAGATTAAATGTAGATGGTTCAAACATAACTTTGTGACCCTTATCACATAATTGACTAACACTTAGGAAATTGTGCTTGAGTCCTTCTACATATAATGCATCCTCTATGCATGCATTGAATAAACCATAAATTTTACATATCTCTTTTATGAGACCTTTGTAATTGTTATTGAATGCAATTGTTCGTCCATTTATTGTCTTCAATTATTTGAACAGCTTCTTGTTTTCGGTCATATGTCTTGAGTAGCCACTATCCATGAATGAGGAATTGCTAAACCTAGCTTTCAAACTTACCCGCATTTGAAACAAATATTCTTCTTACCCTTTTGGTACCCAAGTATTGGGTCCAATGGTGTTAGTGGAATTGTGTTTGCTAAAAGATTGTGCATAATCCTTAGGTTTCAATCTCATTTTTGTAAATTTTTCTTGCATCTTTTTGGCATAATAATCATATGCTTTATATCTAATTTTATTACGAAAATAGTAAATGTTTGAATTTCTGTTTGGTGCATTATATTCCATTGGTTTCTTTACCCAAGGATATCTTATGAACCTTCTACTGTTTGGACAATTTTCTCTTTCTTTTGAGAGGTTCATACCCTTGGACCAACCAACAAATTTCTATAAATTTTCATCTAAGTGCTCACAACCAAGTCCCTTTTTACTAGTTTGACCAGTCATTCTCATGAACTTGGCAACAGATTCTCCTAGATTGGAGAACTTACTCAACATACTATTCAATATCTCTATCTCCTTCTTTAGATTTCCCACTTTTTTTTTGTAGAGATAGATTTATTTCTGGTAGAATGGAAGTAAGTTTGATGATTATATCAAAGTGTTTTTCTTTTGAGTAAATTTTAGGCCAAGTGATTCAAACTCACTGAAGAGATTTTATAACTCATCAAACTTTTTGCGGTTATCACAAATACTACTCAAGCTTGAAGAGTCAGAACTATAAGAGTAATAAGAGCTTACCTTCCTCTCTAGCTCTATTGTGCATTGCCCTTTCATGAAGATTTGGTCTACTAATTCATTCTCCATGTGTGTCATGCATCATATTTTTGCGAGGTGTCCAACTTCATTATCACCTTTCTCACTTGAACTTATCCCTGATGAGTCTTCATCATTTATTTATATTCCTCCGACCTGATTTCTTGATAAATTCTTAAAATATTTCTTTTCTCTTCTTTCATCTTTCTCATTCATGTTTAGTTTTTCTTCATTGTGAAACTCATAAGACATGTGTCTGATCCCTCCACATCTATAGCATGTGGGGAGATCTCTCTTTCTTTCAACAGTTTTCTTTTATTGTCTAAGTTGTCTCCTTGAGGTGCTGCCTCTAGTGATTCTTATGAACGATATGAAGTTTCTGACTAACATGGCCATATTATCTTCAGATTGTGATGGTGGTTCACTGCTGCTCTCCTTGGTCACTTTGAGAGTGATACTTTTCTGTTGCTTTGTTGGCTCATCTCTCTTACTTTTGATCAACTCATGTGACATCGGTGAGCCGATGAGATCATCCACTAGAAGCACATTCAGATCCTTTGCTTCTTCTATCAATATGATCTTCTGGTTCTAGGATTCTAGTAGTGCCCTTAGTATATTCTTTACATGTTCAAAATTTATGATTATTTTTCTAAACCTTTCAAAGCATTAGAAATTTTTGAAAAATGAGCATGCATTTTTGATATGCTCTCCCTTTCTTTCATCCTAAAATTTTCTGGTTCTGCTATCAACATCTTCCAAATCATTCATAAATAGACAATAATTTATCCTAAATACCTTTTGCAATATTGCAAGAGAATACTCTATCAAATTTAGTTGAAGATAATCTACTAAATAAAGAGTTCATAGCCTTTGTATTATTTTGAACTGAGATGGACTCCTATTTAGTCCATGCACCTATTTCAGCAGTGGGAAGGGTGATTCCTATTTCAATATTCTTTCAAGATTCCATATCATTGGCTATAATAAATTATTTCATCCTCAATTTCTAGTAAGCAAATTGGTTCTATCAAATAAGGGTGGCCAGGTAGACCTTTTCCCCTTAAGGAATATCTGAGAAGAGAATGATGGGTTTGCTATTAGATCACTACAAGTGGTCATGTAGTCTACTCTGATAACACTTGTTAATCCTAAAGCTTAAGCAAATACCCAAGAGGGGAGGGGGGAATTGGGAACTTAAAATTTTGCTAAACCCCTTTAGAATTAAATGATCCTCTATCAATCAATCCAATCACTCAATTAATGAAAAAATAAACAAGACATAGGAATTTTTATGTTGGTTTGAGTTAATACTCTACTCCACTCTTCCAAGACCACTCTCCTCTTAGTATCTTAGGTTCTACTCTCTCTAATAGCAGAAATAAAAATGGATGGAATATCCATATTAATGTGAGGATAATGAGGACATATGTTAATTAATGATTAACAAGCAAAGAAAATCATAAATTGCATATGGGAAGCTGAAATATCGAGTTGTCGATAAATTTTAAAAAATTTTGGTTAAATCAAATTTAATTGAGATAAATAAACAAAATTATGGAAATGATATATTAAATGGATGAAAATTTAATTTGGGTACATGATTTATCAAATGGGTAACCCACATGTGTTAAAACCAATGATTGAATAGGATTCTAGAAAACTTCAAGTGAGTGCATATGTATGGAATGCAAATGGGCAGTAGACTACCATAACTTTTAAGTAAATAAAAGCATTGCAAACCCATCTTCCATCTCATTCTACACTTATTCTCCCCTTCTTCATGTAAACAACCCACCCATCATCCCCAATCACTCAATTATTTCAATTATTTTTGAGAAAACACTTGCAAATTGATCAGAGGGTGATCTCTAGCCCATGGTACCTAAATTTTCTTCAGATCAAAGAGTGGCAGCCTCTCAAATTCAAGGATTATTGCTGATCAATGGGACTCACCAAGGGAACTTATAAGATTAGGGTTAGTGCTTAATCTAATTTACATAGTGATGATGTTTATGGAAGAAACTCATACAAAATCAGGTTGGAATTAGATGAAAGAAAAAAAATAAACCCTAATACAATAAGGCTGCTGGAAATTTTAGATGGGATTAAGGAGCAATAGTTAGGGCATTTCTGCATAATTAATGAGTGATTACATTTAGATAATCACCAACAATTAACAAACATTAGATTATGATGCTAGAAAAAAATAAAACAGATGGAATACACAAGTTGTTCATGTTGAAATGGGCTATGAACTTGATTCCTTCAACAAATAATTAGGCTAGGTTAGTAAGGGAAAATCATGGTCGAATTGCCATTATAATACAACCCTTAATAAGCTCAAATAGTTAATGCAAACAATGTAATTTTGGTGCACAACTAGTTTTCACATTAATGTTGTTTTTGAATAGAAATTAATGCAATTTTTACCCATGATTAAGGCTGTGACTTGGGGGATAATTAAGGCTTCATCAAAGAGTGTAATTGGAGCTTAAGGGCAATGCCAATCAGTTAATATCATAAGGTAACAAGTGTTTATAATGTGTTGAAAATTGGACAACTAGCTGTTATATTTTTGGGCATAAATTGTCATTAATTTTTTCATGTGGTTATACTAATTTAATTATGTTTTATATGCCTTAGTGATCATGATTAATTCCATTAATTAGCATGTGTGTTTTTTTGTATTGAAAAGTTAGTGAAAACAGTTGGAAAACTTCATGAAAAATGTGAACAGATCATTAAAAAAAGTGGTTTATCAAGTACCCCTCTTAAGCTTAATTAAAAAATTATAAAATATTATGCATTTTTAAATATTAAAATATAGGGTTGATGTAAATATATTGAAATTTAAATCTAAAATTTTTTAGAAAATAATTCAATCATTTGATGGTCCAAGAAAATTCAGGAAATAAATAACCCAAAAATTAGCTCGATGCCCATTTTGCCATTTTTTCATTTTTGTATTTTATATTTCATTCCATCAATTTAATTTATTTTGACCTACTAAATATTTTACATTAATTCAACTAAAAAAAATTTTTAGATGAAACAAAGCTGGAAATTTTTGTACATAGTTGCTATTTTGAATTTTTGTAGTTTATTTTTAATTTTCTCAATTTAAATTATCGTTAACTGAAATTTTGGTTGTACAATTTTTATACTATATAGAACCTATATAAACAATTTTAGATCAAATAAAGATGGATAAATTTGAAAATAAAGAACTTTATTTTAGGATTTTTGAATATGTGTTTACATGTCAGTTTTGGTGCCTGATTGGCATGGAGCCATGTGTGGATCATATATATATATATTTTATGATGACCATGAGGCTGATATGTATCCACCATGTGGTGAGGAGTGGCCTGGTTGGCCAAGGGACGGTTATGTGGGCAGCCGACGTTGTCAAGCGCTGCTATTAGCCTAGATGGCCTATGTTCTTTGATTTGACCTGAGTAGCTTGTGTAGGCACATTTAGTGGTGAACTAGTACTCTTATGAGATGATGAGGGTGGAGTGCCACTATATATAATAATGTGGCTGTGTGGACCTGGCAAGCTTCTAGCAGGGAGTGCTGAGATGGACCTGACACATTGTAGAGTGAAAGGGTGCTATCTTGGATTTAGCATGCCTCACAGGGTGGCGTATGTAGATGATGGTAGAGTAGTGCAATGGTGTAGGTGGTGGTGGTGTGATATGAATTAGCTGGTGTATGTGTTAGTGTTCGGCGGTGCCAGAGTATAACTATACATGCTAGTATTGACTGCTTGATTATGTTTAAGATACCACTATGATTATGTGTATGATATGATTAATAAAGTATTAATAATGAACCCTAATGAACCTGGCAATCTAACTGACTACAACTCATGCATATGGCACATCATGTTTTGCTCGATTGCATCATTGTTTATTGCTTTATTCATCATTGCTCATCTTATTATTTACAATTGTTTATTTTGCTTACCTGCTTAATGAGTTTTGCCTAGACTTACCCTTTTATTTAAAAATTTCACTGGCAAGCTAAAGAACAGAGCCCAATTGGGTGTTGGGTCTCATGATGGGACTAGACATTGCCCATACCAGAGACATTAATTTATGTTGGGATGCATGATAATGTTTAATTGTTAACACTTGTGGATACACATAAAACATGTATTAATAACTGGGTTGAACAACGTGTCATATTATTAGGTGGTTACATGTAGTTTGACAGCCAGGGTATTGAGTTTCCATCGATCTTGGTCTATGGGTACTGTGGAATGTATGATATCGAGAGGATGATAGGTATATTTGATGTGTAGGAATTGTAGAGCCTAGAGGTAACTATATTATACTTGTATATTTGATATAAATTTGTGTTATAACATGTTGTATTCAGAAAATGGTGGTAAATCAGGAAAGACTATTAGAATTTGCTCTGATCTTACCTCTAGTGATGCTTCAAGGAGGCAGGGCATTATAGTGCACCTTACACTCTTCTAGATTCCAACTCTAGGGGGCGTAACTACAATCCTCCTATCACTCTTCTGGATTCCAGCTCTAGGTGGCATAATCACAATGCTCCTAGCATTCTTTTAGATTCTAGCTTTTAGCGGTACAAACATAGTGCTCCTAGCACTCTTCTGAATTTTAGCTCTAAGGGGCGTAAATAAATAACTCTTGTCAACACCCAGACAATCATAGCTCTTCTCAAGTCGAACCTTAACTACTAGCTAAAGAAAATTATGATAAATGAATATCAAAAGTTAAAGCACAAATACAAACACTTCACAATAAGCATAGGGGAGGAATTCTAAAGATTCAGTACAAAAGTAAATGATCTTCCCGAAAGGTGTAAGGAGCCTTCAAAGAAAGATGAGGAAGGTTTGAATGCAAGGCTCATGACTTTTGAAAGATGTAGAAGGTTTTGGCTCAATTCAATAATTTCTCTCAAAAGGGATTGAATACTTTTCTTGATTTTTCTTCTTATCTTCTCGATCCAATAATGTTACATTGATAATTGCTTTGAATTCCAGCCGTTTGTGGTAGGTAACTCCATTAATGATACAAGACTATTCTGATTAACACATTTGAATTCTCTGTCTTCTGATTAATGCTCATTTATTGGAATGCCTATATCATCAACCTTGGAAAAGATGATTTCTTGATTCTTAATAAGTATCAGTCAAAGAGATTCTACAATGGCTGATTCTTTCATCAGTTTGAAAAGAGCCTCATTAATGCTGGACAAAGTCCAATGATTCAGTTTGTCCATTGATCGTATTCACTTATGATAGACAAAGTATCTATCTAGGTTTCCATCAGACAAAGTCCCTTCATCTTCAAGTTTGTCTATGGAAATTAGTAAATGAATCCAATTGGTACAGATGAGTTGTCAATCTAGCAATTCATCTATTGGTTTGTCTATTGTAAATAGTAGATGAATCATAGAGGCATAGACTTCGAGTAGTTTATCTGTTGGTTTGTTTATTGCAAGTAACAGACGAATTGTAGAAGCATAGATGAATCATTTTTCTAGTAGTTCATCTGTTGGTTTGTCTATTGCAAATAATAAATGAATTATGGAAGTGCAAACAAATCCTATTGCTCCGCATTTATCTATTTTGATAGATGAACAGTGACTCAATTGATTCTTTTTCATTTAAGATTTGATCATAGTAATACTTCATTTCTGGATTCTGCACTTGCCCAAGATTTTTGTCATTTTAGTCTGACAAATTGACACCTTGGAATATCTTTTGATTCTTCTTTATGTTCTTTTGTTTATGAGGCTTGCAACTTGATTCTGCATATTAAATGCTTGACAATAACCATTAGGACATAATCTTTAATTAAGTTTTGTTTATCATCAAAACTACACATTGATGCTAACAATAATTAGACGCTAAAATCAAACAAGTCGCTATCCAGCATAATAAGCCATAAAATTCCCAATTTAGAATATAACTATTGCTTTCCAAATTCAAGGATAACAAACCACATAAATTTTCCTCAATTCACTTCAAAAATACTGTTATCCACTAATTAGCAATTTTCCCCTTGATTCTAACAACAGTTCATACCTTTCTCCCCAAAAGTTACTATTCATGAACCAGAACTTAACATAAAACCAAATTTCAGTTGAGGAAAAGTGTCTTACCATAAAATTCAAGTGTGGCTTTCATCCACGAATAGAGTTCTGCCCTCATATCTTGAAAGATCCTCCACTAGTTGCAACAATGCAACTTTTTCTTCCTCCTTTTACCATCCAAGTAGAGGAAGCTTAGGCTTAGATGCAGGGTTGATGGATTTCACTCCTAAATAAGTTCAATTCCTAACTAAAATGGCATGAAAATGGGACATACTTGGGCAAGGTAGTAGTTAGGGAGTGGGAGAAGGAGTACTCGAATGGGAGAGGAAAAGAGGGCCAACACATTTGAAAACATCTCATTTTTAGTGCTCCAATGCACCACCAAATCAAGTGCCATGACATTGGATTCTAGTGTCGCATCATTGATTTCCTGGTCAAGAAGAACAATTAACTTTTTGAAATAATGTCATGGTATTGGATTCCAATGCCACGACATCGACCTCTAGTGTCATGGCATTAAATTCCAATGTTCCAGCATTGACCTTTTGCCCACTAATTTCTGCATTTTATTCCTTACCTTTTCCACATAGCTTCTAGTCATTATTTTCCCCATACATATGATATTTAAATTCATAAAATGACCCTTCAAATGACTATGAATCATGTCATGTAATCACTCCCATATGCATTAAGTTTCATAACAATTTTCTCCACATGTTCACTTAATATATATGCAATTCATCTACAATTGAATCATGTCAAACAACTTTTCCTCACCTCAATTCACCAGTTTAACCAACAAAAGAAAATTTTGTCCCTCATTTTAAACACCCCATAACACCCTGGGTGTTACAAAATACCCTTCCATAAATTTAATAACTATTGTACATAATTATCCCAAATTAATGATTTAAGAAATATTTTCTTACTTTAAAACCCCAAGTGTTACATGCTCCTCCTGTTAGCTCTGCATCCCCTAAAATCAACATCTAAATATCTAACCAATTCAAAACTAGTTCCTTTTGCATATAGAGCCCAAGATTTGGTGTATCAACCAGATACTTAAAAATTTATTTTACTGTAATTAGGTGTGACTCTCTCATACTAGATGGAAATCTAGCATATAAGCAAACCTAAACAGAATATCAAGCCTAAATACAATCAAGTAAAGAAGTGACCCAATCATACTATGATATAAATTTTCATCTACAAGTCTACCCTTCTTGTCCTTATCCAGTCTTGTTGAGGTGCTCATTGGAGTGCTTGCTACCTTTACTTTTTCCATCTTGAACTTCTAGAGCATGTCTCTTGTATACATGGATTAACAAATGTAAGTTTCATCATATTTTTGCTTAATTTGCAATCCAAGAAAATAATTCAGCTTGCCCATCATACTCATTTTAAGTTCATCCTATATTATTCTTGAAAAATCTTGATGTAGAGTTTCATTAGTAGCATCGAATCTAATATCATCTACATAAACTTTAACTATCAAAATATCCATACCAACATTTTTGATGAATAATATAGTATCAACTTTTCCTCTCTTGAAACGATCATTACTTAGAAATTTGCTCAACCATTCAACCAAGCTCTTGGAGCTTTCCTTAGTCCATAGAGTGCTTCGGTGAGTTTGTATACATGGAACTAAGAGGTTGCTCAACATATACTTCCTCGTTTAGATAGCCATTTAGAAATGCACTCATGATATCCATTTGAAATAGTTTGAAATTCTTATAGGACGCAAAAGAAATTAACATTCTAATGGTTTCTAATCTTTCTACAAGGGCATATGAATGCTTTAAAATCAATTCTCTCTTCTTGGGAATACCACTTAGTAACCAGCCTTGATTTATTTCTAGCAACAAGTCCACTTTTATCTAGTTTGTTTCTAAATACACATCCAATGACATTAGTGTTTTCAGGTCTTAGAACTAATTCCCACACTTCATTTCTTTCAAACTAGTTTAGCTCTTCTTGCATAGCAATGATACAATTTTTATCATTTAGAGCTTGATCAATGCTAGTGGGCTCTATATAGAGATAAAGGCAAAATGACCACAAATGTTCTACATGGATTGTCTTGTCCTACCCCATCACAGATATCACCTACGACTTGATATCTAGGATGGGCACTAATGAACTTTAAATCAATGGGAGGTTCATGGGGAACATTACTTGCACTTAGTCTAAGTCTTGCTTATCATCATGCCTTTAAGTGCCTTCTCATTGTTGATTTTGTGATTGCAGCTTCATTTTCTTTGTGACTTCATCTATACCTTTAATGAAGCCTTTATTGAACCAAACTTCCTAAGCTAGCTTGATTTTAATGATGAATGTGGTAAACAACTAAGTTTTGATGATGAGAAAAAACATAGGAGGGAATAGTAAAAGTATTGACAGTTATGTTTCCTAGTATTGTAGTAATAGATATAAAAGACATTCAGGGAAATGACTCTAATCAAATGAACAATGTGCTCAAAACTTCATCATAGATAAGATCCACTAAATAGGAAGAAAGTGTGAAAGTTCAAAGAAAGAATGCACTAAAGTAAGTACTCCAAGCATCTAAGAATAATCCAAGCATTCAAAGTTGCCCTTCAATTGAAGGTATGTTCGGCATCAGATACGCTTTGAGATTCAAGTTGAGAAGTTATTTCATCTTTATGGATGGCCATGAAGCTAATTTTGGTGTTATTCTCCTTGATCTCCTTTTTTAGGTGACAATCTGCTAAATTTTGCTTCACGTTTATCCTCACTATTACTTGCACTTTCATGTAACATATTTTCAATCATTTCCCATGCTGCAAGTGTCTTCTTTTTGTTGAAAATTTTGTTTTACTGCTTCTATTTTTCTTTTCAAGATACAAGTTATGCTTTTTGTCTTGTTGTTCCCCTTGCCTCTTATAAGGCTCTTGGCAATCATAACTCATGTGGCCAGTCTTGTCACAATTATAGCACGTAGGAGCATTTTTTCTTTTGTCTTTATTTTTGAAAGTTTTGGATTTACTTCCAGTCTTTCTTCTAAGCATGGTTTTGAATCTTCTGCTTAGCATCACCATGCTATCATCATTTTTAGCATCACTTGTTGATGCTTCACTTTGTGATTCATCATCTGATTTAGCTTTCAACACTATTGATTTATTTTCTTTTGGTGCTTCTGGAGCTTTTTACTTCATTAGAACTTCATGGGTCATAAGTAAACCCATTAATTCTTCTACTTTTGTTTTATCTAGATCTCTTACCTCCTAGACTTTATAACTTTTTCAGCTAGAAATTGACTTCTTGGCCATGTCTCAAAGTGAATCGTCATGTCTGGGTTCAAATACTCATGTTTGGAATTTAATTTTGGGCTTGGACTAGTGCTTGGCTTGCAACTGACTTCTTTATTCCATGTCTGGAAATGATTCGCCATGTCTAGATTTGAGGAGCCATGTCTAAAATTATTATTTCAAACTTGGATGAACCATTTAGCTTGTAACACCATTTTCAGCCATGTCTTAAAGTGAATCATCATGTTCGAAAATGATTCTTATGTCTGTAATTAAAATTTCGAACTTGGATTGGCACTAGTTGCATTTTGTCACATGACCTAATCCTAGTTATATCCAAAGTTGAGATTTCCATGTTCGAGGTTAATATTTCAATCTTGCATCTTCAACTATGGCTATTCAGACTTGGATTTCTAGATGACTTTTGGACTTGGATTTGCGGACACATTCAGTTTTTCTCTTTAGTCTTCAACAGTGATCATGTCTGGATTTTATGTTCGAGAATGGCTTCTTGGATCCAATGTCTTCACCTCTTATTTAGCAATGTTTGGGTCTTGTTTGATGTTTTTGAGCAGAAGTTTGAATGACTTTCATAGTATTTCTGAGACATGTGTAGGAGTAGTTTAACACACTACTTCTTCGAAGTTTTAGTGTCCTTCGTTCTCATTTGAGCATTTACGTTTTCTTCCTATAAACTAGTAGATCTTGTTTCTTATATAGTCTTGTATGCATCATCCACTTATAGTATTTTCTTAATATATTATTTATTATTGCACACTTGGAAAATAATGATAAGTAGCTTAAATTTTCACTGATATGCTTTTGATCATCATCAAAACTTAGCTGGTCAAATATTTTATCATCAAAATCATACCTAGTGATGAGGTTTAGTTCAACAAATCTTGTATAATTTGAAGACACTTACTTCAACCAAAGTGAATCAATAAAAGAGAGATGAAATTCAAATGTAGCATCCTCCTGTCTGTCAGTGATTCTATTTTAAGAAGTTTTGTCCCTCCGACGAAACCATTCTCCTTTTCTAAGATAGAATGAATTTAAAGTGGTCAACTCAATGGCTCTGCAAAAAATTTAACTAATGAGAATTAATTAGAAGATAACCTTTTCTCAATGGGAGACAATCAGAATGGTCTTTAGTATTTAATGGAAGTCACATACCACCAATGGCTAAATTCAAAGCTAGTATAAAGGTTGTGCAGAGTTAGAGAAAAAATTATGAAAGAAAAAGGGAAAAGAGCATAAACAAGCATTTACTTTCAAGAGAAAAAGTATTCTTCCAAAACACTCCAATCTCCAATGTGCTCAAATACAATCTTCTTTCAAGCTCTATCATTATTCTATTTCTAGAATTTGATATTTATTGCTTTTCGTTGACTATCTATTTCATCTGTAGTTTATTTGTGTACAATTTACTTAGCTAAGAAGCAAACTATTGTACAATTGCCTTATAATTTATTCATCTTAGCAAGTAGAGAGACTTGTTATTTGTATAAGTTTGTTAGTGATCTTGGAAACCAACCTTTGTATAAATTTGTTGGTGATCTTCGAAACCAACCTCTACATAAGTTTGTTGTTAAGCTTGAAAACCAACAATTCGAAGAGTTTTTGGTGAGCTTAAGAAAACCAATGCATGAGTTAGCGGAAAATTAACCTGTGTTAGTGGAACTTGAATGAAGAAAAGGAAGATGAATCAGAGGGTGAAGTAGGTACCAAGTTAGGCCAAACCACTATAAAAATTTCCAGTGCCCTATGCTTTTTTATCATATTTTTATTCCCTTTTATCACTTTAACTTTATTTGGCCATAATTTTAATTGCTCAATTCACCCTTTACCTTAAGCTACCTATTGCATGGGACCAACAAGTGGTATCAAAGCAGGCATCACTAGTTACTCTTGATCATTGGAAGTTAACCTATAAAGAGATCCCTATGGCCAATCTATTCCACAACACTCCTACTGAGGGACAATCTATTTCCAGACCTCCATACATTGAAAGTACCTATTATGGATCTTGGAAATTCAAAATACAAACTTTTATAATTGCCACAGACTAGTGATTGTGGCTCATTATCCAAAATGGTATATTAGTTCTCAAAGTTGAAGAGAAGTACACCTAAGAGGACATAGAAGTTACAGAAAGTGTTGTTAAGGCAAAAAATTGGATATTCCATTATTCAGAAGGCATTTAGAATATACAACCTAAGTAGTAGAACTATTGAGGAATCTATCTATTTAAATTTGATGAAAGTACTAACTCTTCAAAAAGAATTAATGATTTTTATGTTGAGATAGATAAACTCATGACTACTATGTAGAAGCTAAACCTACAAGATAAAGAGCAACAATCTCCTCATTCAAAGACAACATTGGATGAGGTTGGACCATCCATGAATGAGATAAATGATTAAGGTAACACTTCTCTTTCTAGAGATTAGAGGTTTATGAATGCTCATCCTAAAAACTAGATAATTTATGATGTATATGATAGAGTTAAGACTAGATCTTCTTATCACCAAATATGTGATAATTTTACCTTTTTTTCTTAACTAAAGCCAACTTGCATAGAATAAGCATTATAAGATGAAAATTGAATTATAACTATGAAAGAAGAATTAGACTAGTTTAAAAGAAATGATGTGTGGACATTATTTTTAAGACAAGACCATCAATTTGTTATAGGAAGCAAATGGGTGTTTAGGAACAAACTAGATGAATTTGGAGTTATTGTAAGAAATAAACCAAGATTAGTAGAAAAGGTGTTTTGTCAAGAAGAAGGTATTGATTTTGAGGAGCCATATGCCCCTGTTGCTAGGATAGAAGCCTTAGAATACTATTAGCTTTTACATCCTTTTTGAATTTCAAGCTCTACTAGATGGATATTAAAAGTGTATTCTTTAATGGTTTCATAAATGAAGATGTTTATATGGAACAAACCCCTGGGTTTGAAGACCCTCATGATCCAAACCACATATTCAAACTCGAGAAATCTCTTTGTGGTCTTACATAGGCTCCTAGAGCATGGTATGAGAGACTAAGTAGGTTCCTAACTAAGAAAGGATTTACTAGGGGTAGGGTAGATACCACATTCTTCATTAAGTATGACATGAGTGATATTTTGAATATTCAGATTTATGTTGATGACATTGTTTATGGAGCTATAATGAAAAATTATGTCAAGAATTTTTACAAGCCATGTGTTAGTCCTTTTCAAGTGGTATTTCAAG
>JAYJMB010065657.1:0-25311 GCA_036873735.1 Pouteria campechiana
CTTTTATGAATTGTATAAAAAGAAATGTATCATAATATGTGATGAATGCTTGTACCTAGGTGGACAGCCCTTTTTTTTTCAAGGGAAACTCTGTCCAATTTTTTTGTAGAAATTAGGTCAAAAAAAAATATATAAAAGTAACCCACCCTGGAGGTGGAAAAATCATGGTATTATCATGTGGATTTATGGTGTAAAGTAGAGTAACAACCCCAGGAGGGCGGGGCGTTACAGTTCCCCTATTGCTTTGGCTACAAGTACATTTTGATAGCTATAGAGTGTGTATCTAAATGGGTGGAAGATGCTGCAATGCCAACAAATGATGCTTGGGTAGTGATCAAATTTTGAAGAAAAATATTTCTACTAGATTTGGCACTCCTAGAGCAATCATCAGTGATGGGGGAACCCATTTTTGTAATAAACAGTGTGATGCACCTCTCCATAAATATGGATTTACACATAAGATTGCAACCCTTATCATTCTCAGACTAGTGGACAAGTGGAAGCTTTAAACAGGAAAATCAAAAGAATTTTGGAGAAGGCTGTGAATGCCTCTAGGAAAGATTGGTCAGTAAAACTTGATGATGCACTTTGGGCATATAGGACTGCGTTCAAAACACCCATTGGGATGTCTCCTTTTAGGCTAGTATTTGGAAAGGCTTGTCATTTACTTGTGAAATTAGAACATAGAGCATATTGGCACTAAAGTTTTTAAATTTTGATAGGCAACTTGTGGAAAAAGAAAGATTGCTACAATTGAATGAGTTGGATAAATTTTGCAATGAGGCTTATGAGAATGCCAATATATATAAAGAGCATACAAAGAGATGGCATGACAAACACATTCTAAGAAGAGAGTTTGAAATTGGCAAAAGTGTTACTTTATAACTCTCATCTTAGACTATTTCCTAGTAAGTTATGATCTAGATGGTCAGGTCTTTTCACTATCATAGGATACTGCCATATGGGACAATTGAAATTGCTCATGACACCAAAGGAACATTTAAGTGAATGGTCAGCGTCTGAAGCCATACTTTGAAGGAAGATATGATAGGCAAAAGTTCACATTGGACTTGAAAGAACCAGCTCAAAGAAAGAGATAGTCAAGCTGAAGACTATAGATCATAACTACTTCCTCATCCCTTTGTTTTTAGGATTTTTAGTCTAGCTTATTTTGCTTTAATTTTTCATTTTGTTTTGATTTTTTTATTTCTTTTTGCTTACTTGATTTCAAACAATTCTGTATTGCAGCCATCAATAATATGATCAACTCTTGTCTCCCAGAAAAGGAGAATGGTTCACTTTAGAGGAGAAAATTGAATTCATGAGAAATAGACTATCTGAACTTTCTTCATTCTCTTCATATTTAGCTTAGTTGTTTGTTTTGTTTTATCCATTTTGACAGATTTTTTAGTTATAGTTTGATGCTTCTGTTGTAGAAGTAAGAACCTGATTTTAGATTGAGCATAGAAGTTTCATGAGATTATAGATTATGTGTTAAGTATCAAAATTGTTAGAAATTTGCATAGGATGCCAATAAATTTCAGAACAAGAGGATTGGAATGCACTTCATTCAGGGAAGCTCTTAAACTTAAACTTCTTTCATTATTTCATATTGAGGACAATGTTTGATAAACTTCTTTCGTTATTTCATATTGGGGACAATGTTTGATTTAAGTTTGGGGGTATTTGGGGAGTTACATTTAGATTTACAACTAAGATTTCATATTTGCATTCAATTTTGAAATTTGTTTTTTCAAATTTGGGTATAAATTTTCTCTATGAGCGTCTCTTTTGATAACACTTCAAAAACGGTGGTAGATACTTTAGTGCATCCAATTGACAATGAGAGGAATGATGATTTACTCAATGTAATTCATCAATACAAGTGGATTTGCTAGGTGAAGTTGAATTCCTAGATATTTCATCTATTGATATTTGTTCTCTTGCTCTTACAACTTGTCAACTTCATTGTTTATTCAAATTTAGTTCTTATGTCATTAATTCAATTTCATTCAATCAAATATTACTAATTTGATACAAGTTTGGTACTTAGTATGTAACAACCTACTTCCTTGTGGAAATGATACTCAACTTACCTCATCTATATTACTTGTGATCATGTATACTTGCATGAGAGCCAACAGCTTTGAAGGAGAGAAGATTAACTTGGAGACCAAGGGTCCGAGATCATTAACAAGGAGTAAAGAACAAGCTGAGAAAGGGGGAAGAGGTTGGTTTATTTTGGTTTTGATTATTTTCCTTCCTTGTATTTGTGGTTTTTATCTTGGAATTGGAACTATGATGATGTTTAAATCTTATTTGCTTGATTTATTTTACATCATGAGTGGCTAATCTCTCTTTTTATAGAGGAGAGATGGATTTTATGTTGAGTTTATGGTGTAATCTATGACTTTCTTGTTTGGCAATGCAATTAGGTTTCTTTGTGATGTTTGGTGTGTAATGCTTTCAATTAATTGACTATCCATTGAATGATTGTATAATTAGGGTTTGACACTCGAAAGAAGTAACCCTAAATAGGATCTAAATATCACAACATAAAACTATAGATGACTTGGGAGAGCTTCTACATTCTATCAAATCTTTAGCAAAGAACCATAGATATTAATGCATTCTTATTATTTAAATTTTTATAGGGATATCAAAATCAGGATTTTGAGAATAGGTATTTAACCTAGCACTTGGGAGAGGGGGTTAAGTGAATTGGGATTCTCAATTTATAAACTTATGCAATGTTAAATCAAAATTGAGTTGAAATTGCCATGAATAAAACATCAATGAAATCAATCCTTTATGATTTCCATATATTGATTTATTCTAATTAAAGGTATTCTATTTAGTTATTATTTAAGAATTAATTTTCTTTAATCATTTTAATAAAGTTAAAATTATCTATAACAATAGCTAGTGAAAGGTTGAAATAGACAATCCCTATAGATACAACACTCACTCATCACTAAACTATAAAACTTGACATCGTACAATTGCAATTAAATTTGCAGTGAATAATTTTTTGGCATTGTTGCCGAAGATTGGTGATATTTCAATTTTCGTTTGCTAATATTGTCAATAGATAGGTTACTTTAATTTGGAATTGAGTTTTTCTTTTCTTTTCAGCAAGTTTAGTTTTCTTTTTAATTTTTGTAGTGCAAATTTAATTTCTTTAGCTTTCATAATAGTATATGCAAGTTCACTAAAATTCTAACCTAAGTTATTTTGATCCCAAAATAAAGAGAACACTGTAGTAGATTCAAAAAGTAAAGCAAACAAATACAAGAACAATGGGCGAACCAGAACAAATTCAGCCAAGAATAGAGTAGAATCAATAGAGACCAATTAAAGATTATTTCAGGCTAGTGGTTAATAAAAATTACTCTGGAATTAGTCATCTAGCCATCAATGTAAATAACTTCAAGTTGAAACCAACACTAATTAACATGGCTCAGTAGAACCAATTTCGAGGCTCACTAATTAATTTAGCCATGCTTCAGGAGATCAATGATATAGTAAAGATGAATGGAATACCAGATGAGGCCATCTGACTAAGACTCCTCCCATTTCCATTAAGGGATAAAGTAAGAGGATGGTTGCAGAGTTTACAACCAGGAAGCATTACAACATGGGATGGGATGTTGGAAAAATTCTTAACAAAGTTTTTCCCACCTACCTAAACAGCTCAACTGAGAAGTGAGATTGGTCAATTCAGATAGATGGGTTTTGAGCCATTCTATGAGTGTTGGGAGAAATTCAAATATTTGCTTAGGAGATGTCCACGGCATGGTTTTCTAGACTAGTTACAAATTCAGTTGTTCTACAATGGGTTGATTAGTTAAATAAGAATAATAGTGGATGAATATCTAGCTATTCACTAATGGCCAAGACTATAAATGGGGCATACAATTTGTATGAAGATATGGCTTCAAATACATTCCAGTGGCTGAATGAGAGAAATACGATGAGAAAGGTAGTAGGTTGTCTTGAGGTGGATTAGATTATAACCCTAACTGCGTAGATGTCTTCTTTGACACACCAAATAGCAATTACTAATTCAACACCTAAGGGAGCATCTGCTGTAGGAGAATCTTTTTCATCTCCTTTGCCAATTGAAGCATATACTGCTCCAGATGCAAGCAGAGAAGAAGGGAAATATGTCAACAATGAGGGCTACAACAATTTTTGAGGTAACAACATGCAAAATCCATATTGTCTTGGAAATTGGACGAATCAGGATAACTCCCCTTATGAAAATCTGAGGAATAACTTGAACCATCCTCCTGGGTTACAAAATCCACATCAACCTCAACATCAAGCTCAACTAGCTAAAAAGAAACCATCCTTAGAAGATCTTATGGGCATTTTTATTCATGAAAGTCAAAACAGGTTTGCCAGGAATGAAGTAAGACTTGATAATATGGAAAAAACAATGAGAAATATCAATGCAATCAGAACAGGATACCTTTCCAAGTAACAAGGGGAAGAATCCAAGATAGCACTATAATGCCATAATGCTAAGAAGCAAAAAAGAGTTGGAATCCTCAAGGAAGAAAAAAGAGACATCGATATCTTCAGAAGTAGAAAATCAAGATACAACACAAGGAGGAAATGAAAGGTAACCAAAGAAGGAAGAGTCAAAAATAGAAGACTACAAACTGGGGTGAATCACATTCTCGGATTACCCTCTAACTTTGAAAACACAACTCCCTTTTCCTCAAAGATTTAAGAACAAAAAAATAGATGAACAATTCAGTAACTTCCTTGAAATCTTTAAAAAAATTCATATTTATATTCCTTTTATAAAAGCATTAGAGCAAATGCCAAACTATGCAAAATTCATGAAGGAAGTTATGTCAAAGAAAAGGAAGCTTGAAGAATTTGAATTAGTGAAGTTGATAGAAGAATGCAACACCATATTGCAGAGAAATCTTCCTTAGAAATTAAGAGATCTAGGGAGTTTTACTATTCCATGCTCTATAAGAAATTTATCACTTCATAAGGCATTATGTGATTTAGGTGCTTCCATTAATTTTATGCCTCTTTCAATTTTTTAGAAACTTGGATTAGGAGAAGTGAAGCCAACCACCATCACATTACAACTAGCGAACAAGTCTTTGACTCATCCTTGGGGGATCATAGAAGATGTATTAGTGAAGGTGGATAAATTCATTTTCCCTGCTAATTTTGTGATGCTAGACATGGAGGAGGATCATGAAGTACCTCTTTTTCTGGAAAGGCCATTTCTTGCAATGGGAAGAGCTCTATTCCATGTTCAGCAAGGTAAGCTAACTTTGAGAATCAATAAAGAAGAGGCAAAGTTCAACATTTACCGTGCCATGAATTATCCAGTTGAAAAGAACACTTGTAATAGAATAAAGATTATAAATGAATGTGTAAATGTACTTTTTAATGATGAAAGTATAACAAATCCATTGGAAAACTGCATTCCAAGCTCTATTAGTCAAACCATGACAAGTTCAAAAGAGATTAAAAAATAAGGGTTGGCTTTAGAGATGGGGTCACCAGAGAAAGTGAGCAATGAAAAATAGGAGTTTTCAAAGAAGAACTATCTTTGAAAGAAGTGAAAGCTGCATTGGAATCGAAACAACTTCCAGAACACCTCAGGTATGCATATTTAGGCAATGATTTATCATTTCCAATGATTATTTCCTCTGCTCTAATAGATTTAGAAGAAGAAAAACTACTGCAGGTGCTAAGGGATCACAAATCAGCTATTGTATAGTCGACTGAAGACATCAAAGTTATAAGCCCAACCATATGCATCCATAAGATTTTGATGGAAGATTCTTATAAACTCTCTAGAGAGCATCAGAGAAGATTCAACCCAATAATGAAGGAGGTAGTACGTGCTGAGGTTTTGAAATTACTCAAAGTAGGTATTATCTATACAATTTTTGATAGTGAATTGTTGACTTGTGCAATGTGTACCAAAGAAAGGTGGAATGATAGTGATTTGGAATAAGTATTGAACTAAATAATACATATGGTAAATAAGCAAAGTTTTGATAATGAGCAATAACATATGAGTGAATAAATGTAGTACTAACAATTATGTTTCCGAGCATTGTAAAAACAGGTCTAAAAATACAAGAAGCAATTCGAATATAGTAGACAGCACCCACAGTGAATGCATCAGCAAGCTTAATCCACTGACCGAAAGAAGACAAGAATAATAAAAAAGAATGGCATTGAAACTTTAAAAATAAGCCATCAAGTAAATCTATAGTCATGGAGCTCAAAGCCTCGATGAGTGATCAAGCAATTTGTCTACAGAAAGCATCTACCTCAAGAAGATTAAGACAAATCATTCCATAGAAAGTCAAAAAATTCCTAATAATCAATACTTGTCTGCAACACAAAGATAAATTCAGTTTGCAAAAGCAGAGATAAAATGGAGCAGAAAATCGATAAAGCCAAAATGAAGAAGACAAAATTACTCAAGCATTTGTCTATCATATAAAGCTCACTTGAAAACTGAAGCGGCCAAGGAACCCATCTGCAATCTCTACAAGAAAATATAGAAGATAAAGAAGAAGTGGCATAGTTGCTAATGAAGAAAACTTTATCTATTGCCTTCATATACAAATAGTTGTCTATCATCAGTAATAGACAAAGCCATCAAACAAACAACATTTAAAGAAGCAAGTTGACCATGCCTCAACGAGTCGTCTGTTACTTAACAAATAACCATTATATGAGTGACTAGAAAGAGAATTCATCTGCATGCCACAACTTCATCTATTACTTACAATAGATAAGCCATCAGACGAACCATTTGGAAGACTTTATCTATGGGCTGCAACTTCATCTGCTAATCTCAATAGATAAACCATAGACAAAGTATATTTTATCTATTAGGAAAGAAGTTATGTCTGTCAAGAAGAATCGTGTACTACTTACAACAGACAAAGGCACTTCAGCTGATAAGAAGAAGAAGACTTTATCTAGTAAAGGATACTTCATCTATTATGTAGAAGCTCTGTCCGTGCCACATAGATTGTCTACCACTTATAACAGAGAAAGTCATCTCACCTAATGAAGGAAACTTTGTCTATCAAGAGAATATCGTCTAATGAACAATGAAGAAGAGAAACTTTGTTTATGCCTCTACGATTTAGCTATTACTTTTAACAGATAAACCAAAAGACGAAGTAAACTACTATAATATTTTTTGACAACGACAAAGTGGTCTATAATATGGATCTACTCAGAGTTGCTTGGTCTATTACTTACAAAGGACAAATTCAAGTGACAAAGTCCTAAGATAAATTATGACATATCATGAATAGTAGAAGCCATATGTGCCAGACATCACTAATTCAGGATCAATGAGTGTCTTTCCATAATAATAAATGAGTTAGTCAACCAAAAAAAGTCTTCATTTGGCATTTGCTAAAAAATGAAAGGCACCTTCTTCAAAGATGATGCTGGAGGCTTTCAAGCTATAAGTGAGTTTCTCAAGCAGACAACTTCCCAATGGGAGAAATCATAATGTCTTCAACATTAATAGAAAGCCAACTACCTCCAACGGCCAAAAATTTCTAAAGCAATATAAAGGTACTACAACAACAATGAAGAAGGTTGAGGAAGCTTAGAGAAAAACAAAAACAGAGCATAAACAAGAAACATCTCTCTCAATCAGACTATACTTCCTCCTGGATAATCAATCTTCATTATGCTGATAGACAATGAGCTTAAATGTTCTATCATAATCATATACCTAGAGCATTGATATCTAATGAACTTCAATGAGATATCATTTATGAGCTTAATCTTTGTACAAATCAGCCTAAGAAAAGAGGCAATATAATATGCAAAAAGACTGTCGTCAAATCAGCTATGTGAGTTTGTGGTGAGCTCAAGTTTGTTGGTGATCTTTGAAACTAGTGAGTTTCCTGGTGAACTCGTAAAAGTAGAAGAGTATCGGGGACACTTGTTCATGCCCCCTAGAGCTAGAATCTAGAAGTAGTGTCATGGACACTTGTTCATGCCCCCTAGATCTTGAATCTAAAAGAGTGTCGGGGACACTAATGTACTTCCATTATATGGGATATAGTAGAACCCAAGGCATGATGAGTTGGTGCTTTTGGAAGAGTAGATGTAGGGACAAGGTTCCTGAATCACTGTAAAAATCATGTTGTTTGTGTGTGTGTGTTTGCTTGCTTGCATGCTTTATCTTTCATGCACTCCATTATTTTCACTAGTTGCCTGTGTAATTGTTTTATATCCTTTATTACTTCATTAAGCACAATGTTATCACTCAGATCATCACACACACACACACACTACAACTCGTTTGACATAAGAATAGCTAAGAGAAGTTGAACTTGGAAGTGAAGAAATCATACATGGAAATTACATATATAATGCATCACTGCTTCCTCTTAGATCATTAAGTTTTATTTGGCCATAATTTTTATATGCTCAAGTCACCCCTACTCCCTTGAGCTATTCATCATATATGGGACCAACAATAAGAACAATGGGTTATTACCTACTAGAATTGTCACCGGTTGGCGAGTGTGCATTGATTATAGAAAATTGAACAAAGCCACTAGAAAAGACCATTTTCCTCTACCATTCATAGACCAAACATTAGACCGTTTGGCCGAATATGATTAGTATTGCTTTTTTGATGCGTACTCAGGCTACAATCAGATTGTGATAGCCCTAGAGGACTAAGAGAAAATGACTTTTACCTGTCCATATGGTACATTTGCATACAGGAGGATGCCCTTTGGTTTGTGCAATGCTTTTGCTACTTTCTAGTGATGCATGATGGCAATATTTCATGATATGGTGGAGAACACTATGGAAGTATTCATGGATGACTTTTTAGTTTTTGGCTCCACATTTGATCTTTGCTTGTATAACTTGTCTCTTATTTTGTAGAGATGTGAGGAAACTAACCTAGTTCTTAATTGAGAAAAGTGTCACTTTATGGTTAGGGAAGGCATTATACTAGTTCACAAGATTTTGGCTCATGGTATGGAACTAGATAGAGCAAAGATTGCAGCCATTGAGCAACTCCCACCTCCATCCAATATAAAGGGAATTCGGAGTTTCTTGGGCCATGTAGGATTCTATAGGAGATTCATTAAAGATTTCTCAAAAATCTCTGAACCTTTATGCAATATCCTTGAAAAAGATACTCCTTTTAATTTTGATGAATTATGCTTGAAGGCATTCAATATGCTGAAGGATAGGTTGATCTCTACTTCGATTCTAGTGATGCCTGATTGGAATCTACCTTTTGAAATCATATGTGATGTAAGTGATATGGCAATGGGAGCAGTTATGGGTCAAAGCATGATAAGATCATTAGAGCTATATATTATGCAAGCCGCATGTTGAATGAAGCATAAAGGAATTATACCACAATAGAAAAGGAATTATTAGTGGTGGTTTTTTCATTGGAGAAATTTTGATCATATAGTATCGACTCAAAGGTCATCGTCCATACTAATCACGCAACTTGACACTTGTTTACAAAGGAGGCAAAACCTAGATTGATTCATTAGGTATTGTTGTTGCAAGAATTTGATTTGGAAATTTGAGACAAGAGAGGAAGTGAAAATGTGGTAACTGACCACTTGTCTAGATTGAAGCACCAAGGTGATGAGAGTGCAATTCAAGAGAAGTTTTTGGATGAACAACTTTTCACATTGAGTGGAAAGTTCCCATGGTATTTAGATTTTGTGAATTTCATAGCATGCAGAACTTACCCTCTAGACATCGAAGGGTAGTAAAAGAAAAAATTCTTGCACAATGTCAGAGCATATATGTGGGATGATCCATTTCTATTCAAGAGGTGTGAAGAATCAGATCATCTGGAGATGCATTCCAGAAGAAGTTCATGACATTCTGCAGCAATGCCATTCATTCTATACAGAGGTCATCATGGTCCTGACAAGATAACTGTGAAAGTTTTGTAATCTGGATTTTATTGGCCATCACTCTTTAAGGACAGCTACAAGTTTGTGAAAACCTGTGATCATTATCAACAAACATGCACAATTTCAAGAATATAGGAGCTACCACTGACAAACATCCTAGAAGGAGAAATTTTTTATGTTTGGGGAATAGACTTCATGGGATCATTCCCAATCTCTTTTGGTTATTCATAGATTTTATTGGCTGTTGATTATGTCTCAAAGTGGGTAGAAGCAGTAGCCACAGTGATAAATGCAAAGGTAGTGTTGAAGTTTTTGCAGAAGAATATCTTCACAATGTTTGGAACTCCACGAGCAATTATTAGTGATGAGGGTTCACACTTCCACAATAAAATATTCAACAACTTACTGTCGAAGTATGCTGTGAGACACAAAGTAGCACTTCCTTACCATCTATAGGGAAATGGCCAAGCTGAGGTGTCCAATCGAGAGATAAAAAAATAGATACTGGAAAAGACTGTTGGATGGAATCGTAAGGACTGGTCAAGAGATTAGATGATGCACTCTAGGCATACCGGACAACATAGAAAATGCTAATTGGCATGTCACCGTATCGATTGGTTTTTGGAAAGCATGCCACCTTCCAATAGAATTGGAGCACAAAGCATACTAGGCAGTGCAAAAGTTTAATCTGAATTTGGAAGCTTCAAGTCAAAAGTGGATGCATCAATTGAATGAATTAGAGGATTCCGTTAGCAAGCTTATGAAAATGCTAAAATTTCTAAGGATGAAGAGATGGCATGATAAGCTCCTTATTAACCATGAATTCCAAAAAGGGCAACAAGTGTTACTTTTTAATTCACGACTGAAACAATTCCCTGGAGAGCTGAAATTAAGGTGGTCAGGACCGTTTGTCATCAACAAAGTTTCTCCTCATGGAATAGTGGAGATGAGGACACAAGACAACAAAAATTTTCAAGTCAATGGCCAATGCATATAGCATTATTTTGGACACAAAGGTAGAAGCGGAGAGGTGACCCACTTGGAAGGATGAAGAGTGAAGAAAAAAGGAGTCGGGCTGAGGACTTTAAACTAAGCGCTTCTTGGGAGGCAACCTAAGCTTTTGATTCTTCTTCTGATTTAAATTTTTAGTAGAATAATTGGCTTTATTCATAAGCATGTCAATAGCTAAAAATAATTGTTTCAGTTCTAGTTAGTTTAATTCAAATAATAGATTCTTCAATTTATATGGTTTTGCATATTTGACTCCAATAATGACCTATTGTTTTATTAATTATAGGTAAAGTTCATGTTGAGAAGAGATGAGGAGCAAGACAAATGAGAGAATTCAAGAAAAAATCAACATTGGAGCAACATGTAGAAGAAGGGAGCAATGGAGCAACACAAAAGGCAGCAAGGTGGCGTCGCCGATGCCAAACAAGCATAAAAAGAAAAATACATGAACGAGCAACAAGGTGGTGCCACCAGCACCCACCTAGCACCATCAGCGCCACCCTACTTATAGCCCTTGAGAACAAGTCCACTCTCCCCACTTGTTCCCTTGTCTCAAGCCTTAAAACCCATTCTATTCTCCCCTTGCTCCAAAACCCCTTCTTCCCTCCTCTCATTCACACACTACATCCAAAACACCAACCCACCACTCTTTCCCCTTCACTACTAAACATTGATAAGTACAATACCATTCCCATCCATCTTCTCAACTCGATTTTCAATGTTGGGAAAGTTGGGTTACAAAAAGTTTTTGAAAGAAAGCTCTTGCAAGCAAGTATATGTCGTTTCTACTCCTTCCTAATCTCTTTTCTTCATCTTTCTTGTGATTCCAAAGAAATGGATATGGGTTCTTGTGGTTGGGGAAGATGCTTTCTTGGTGCCTTGAAGGTGTTTGTTGAAATTCATGAAGGAAGCTATTGTTGATTTTCATGGGGGTTATTATGCTATGATAGTGGTGGGTTGCTTATACTTACTTGGAGTGAAGTTGAAGTTGTCATTGGTGGATTTTGGTGAAAATTTTCATTATTTTGAGGTGGTTAGGAGTATGTGCTAAGGAGTACATTGTGATCTTGGTCTCTGAACTTTTGCATTGTGCTTTTGGGGTTAAGTCCAACTCAGGTCTTAGTGCTCACTGAAGTGTATGGCTTTCTCTTTGTTGAGTATTCATGTTTTATGCTTCATGATTTGTGTATGGAATTGGTAACAATTGTGAAGAATACCTTGAGAGTGTGTTGAACTAAGTGCTTGCTAGGTGTTTGTGATAATGTCTAAGTAGAAGTTTCATCTAGAAAAGGTTGATTGAGTGTTGTCAGTTGTGTATGCTTGCTTAAGATTAGAAGTGAGGCACATTGGTGTGATTTGGGATAAGTGGATTTGTGATTAAATATCATAGTGTGCATCCATTCTTATTTGCATCAAGTGTGTTTGTCAGTATGCTTCCTAGAAAGTCCACCACTTCTTGACTGTCCAAGAGATGGAGAGCAGATTGTGACCCTACTTTCTTTAATGAAGGGGCAGAAGAGATATACAATTCATCGGTTATGCATAGAGAAGGAATTAGAGAGAGGGATAGCTACAACATACATTGATATTAACAACATCATCCAACAGAGGCATTGGCAGAAGTTTGTGGCTTAACCTGAGCCTACTGTGGTTGCACTTGTGAGATAATTCTATGCTAATGTGAGAGCACAATTTGAGGTGGATCCAACAAATTAGAAAGTTTTGGTAAGGGGTAAATTGGTTCCTGATGATAGATCTTCCATTCATCGTTGCTTCAAATTGGCTAATATTGAAGATGATGCTTACACTTCATAGTTAGAATAAGGTCCTAATTACAATGCAGTCATTACTAGTTTGGCTAAGCCACGCAATCAATGGAAGAAGAAAAATGACAGGGTAATTAGTTTTTCAAGAGGATAATTGAGAGCATTCTCAAAGGCATGACACTATTTCATGTTAATAAGGTTGTTACCTTCAAACCATGTCTCTGATGTAATAAAAGAAAGATCTCAACTCAATTATGCCATCAGATTGGGCTTTCAATTAATGTGGGGAAGGTCATTGAGGATTCTATTGTCTCTTTCAACATTAGAAGTTGTCAAGCAGCTTGGGCCATCCGTCTCTTATCTCCCAACTATGTCTTACGGCAGGTGTCTCTAGCAAACCCAACAAAGAACTCCAAATACCATTGCCTATAGTAGATGATGCTATCATGGAGACATTGGAAAAGACTATAGGATGCCCATAGTATGGCTTAACCTAAGAGGGAAGGGTTGAATTGGGTAAAAAAAAAATCAATGCTTAACCCTCGTTGGATCATTTCCCTCTTTTTGTTATTGTCTGTGGTGTGGCATAGGATGAATAATAGAGATAATAAAATGTATGAAGAGTGATGATTCAAAATATAAATCCTCGCAAGTGCACGAACATATAGTAGTATAGCGTGCAATGCAAAGTCAATATCCTAGGAAATGTTCAAACCAATTCAATTAGCTTAGTTACTAACTTATCTCTATCTTAAAGGAATGTAATTTGAGCTAAGCAATTATAAATGATAACTTGAATGAAATTGCAGAAATGAAATAGCTATGGATAATGTAGGTGAAATCAATAGAGTGTAAGGGTCTAGGAATCCAATTTCACCACTCAATGATACTATTTGCTATTAGGACATTGAATTTAATGCATAATTTGGATTTGTTTAATCTAATGTGAGATTATTACTGTTAGGTGTGTGGGTTTAAATCAAGTATTTTCACTCGTTCCAATTACTTATGGTGTGTAGTGCAACTGAGGTGAAAACCCATTAAGCTTAAGAACACATGAATCAAATAAGTTGGTTTAGCATAAGGTGTGCACCATAACTGCCTATCCTTTTCATTGAATGATGCTCATGGTTTTGCATATGGCGTGTGCCTTAACCATGCCAAATAATCAATGTGATTTGCAATATTGGTGATCAAGCAATATATCAAACCAAATGAAAGCAAATAACTCAATAAAGAAAAACAATTGATTTACATTAAAAAGCCAACATTCTCAAATAACAAATGTATCAGAGAGGGTTACATCTTCACCCTAGAAAGAAATATTTAATGCATAATGAAAAAGGAAATAACTCCCTTTACAAAATTCGATACAATGCTTTTCATCTTCTCCTTTTTATAATGAGATTCCACCTTTTATCTTGTGTAGTTGCCTCTCCAAGAACTTTCTCTCCCTCCAAACCTTGCCAAAAAGCTCTCAAACATGTGCCTCCACTTCACTTTTATACACCCCTTCATTAGGGTTGAGCATTTGCAAAAGTCAACCAAGATCCAGAATTTTTGGATTGCTATCTCCAGGAGCTTGCTGCGGCTAGGTCTCTAAGCCCATGAAATGTTTCATGCATATAGGTATATTGCCACGCTAGAGGAAAACTTACTATAGTAGAAGATTGCCTTACCACAATAAGGTGTTACTGACTCCAAGAAATTGATTTCAGATTGTGCTTTGATGTGGCAGAAGAAGAGCTTGTCGCGATAACATGTTGTTGAACTTGAAATACCCTTCTTTTTCTGATCTTTTGCAAGATTACTTCCTTTCCACTTTTGGTCTTCATATTTCTTTAGTTTTTGACTCCTTTTCACCTCTTCAATTCACCTAGAAAAATCAATATTTTCATGTTAAGATCATCTAAAACTATCAAAGATTCATAAATAATTAAGTTTGAACATGCATGAAACAAGTGAAAGAAATTCATTTATCAAATACCCCCAAACTTACTCATTTGCTTGTCCTCGAGCAAAGAAAAATACAAGACTTCTTTACAAACACACTAATATCGATCTACATCATCGATCAAACTCGATAAATAGAACATGGTTAAGAAGAAAATATCAAGATAACATTAATGGCTATTCTCTCAACCTAAGACTCATCTTTTCCACCACAGATTCCATGTCCAACTGCAAACGTTATAGCCATTTCAATCTATATCATCTCATTCTCCATTCATTTTAGCCATTTCAATCTACATCATCTCATACTCCATTCATTTAAGCAACTAAGTAATACATGTTCAATGAAAGCTCTGTGAATTCACAATTCAACTTAGAGAGACTACATTAGATGCATATATGATGTTTTACTTTCCTCATTCATTTCTTTGTTCTTCTTGTGGGCTCTATTACTATCACATTCTTAATATTTATCTTCTTTTTCATTTTTTAGAATGTGATCCCCCCTAATCTTTGGTTTATATTACCATCACACCCCCAAACTTATTTCTTTTTTCAAATCATTGGATGTGATTCCCCCAATTTACAATGAGCTTTTGCTAGACTTTTTCTTATCTCATCTGATGCTTGTCTCAACAAGAGTTCCAAGAATTCACAAATTTAAATTGAACTAAGCATACTTAGTCTTCTAAACTAATGCTAAGAATTTAAAGATTTTAAAAGAAATGGCTATGTCAATGTGATCAATGTGTATAAGGAATCTGTAGCCAATTAGATAATGACTCAAGTCAGGCATTTAAGCAAGATTGATTTCTATCATTTTCAACTTAACCAATGTCAAATATCACATATATATCTTTAGTTGTGCATAATGACTCTGATCGATGCTCAAAACACATAAAAAATATTATTTATTTTATTTATTTTATTTTTTTATTTTTATTTTTATATGAGACTAAACAATCAAAACACATAACAAACACACAGATAGAATATTACAGCAACACACATATATATAGGGTTTTCAACAAGACACAACTAAACATAATAAAAATGTACCAAAAATAGCAAATGTACCCCCAAACTTGAAAGACACAATGTCCTCAATGTGGACTGAACATGTAAAGAGCAAAAAAAACTTCCCTGAAAGAATTCAATCAACTACATCAAATTCTTCATCATCACCGCCAACATTAGTATCATCCTCATCTATATATGTAGCAGTGTCCTTGTCAGCAAGGACCTCCTATTCAGTAGTGTCTTCCTCTTCCTCATTAGGGTCAATTGCTTGGGAATGGTCATCTCCATAGGTAGTCGCAGATGGAAATATGGGAGGTTGGGGAAGCTAGACTGGAGTGGGGAGTGCTACAGCTAAAGTAACATGGCACTGCATCAAGTAATCAGCAAGTTGTGCTTGTTGGGAAAAATACAGAGACATTTACCCCTTGATTTCTCGTACTTCAGCTTGCAAGTCAAATAACTCCGTGGCAGCAGGGGCGGGTGGTCTGGCAGCTGGACGAGAAGAACTCGCTCTAGGAGCAGATGTGCCAGGGCCAAGAGCACCACAACCATGGGAGGGGCCTCTTAATCAGTAGGGTCTCGATGATAGAGAATCTTGTTGATCATTTCATTTGTAATAGCAGGCTTAGGGTGCACAATTTCTTTAGATGAGCTAGATGGAACCCCTACTTGTAGACACAAGTCATATATCAAGGACGGATGACCAAAGCCGCCTTTTGCTATCATCAATTAGGACATATTGAGTATAGAAGCTTCAATTATTTTCCCAAAGTTAATTAACATCCCCTTCTAAATAGCATAATTCAACATAGCCCGGTCTCTTAAAATGCCCAAAACATGATAAGTTGGCATTAACTTCGCTGAAATAAAGTAATGTCAAAATTTGCCTTCAAGGGTCAAGTACTTGCTCTGGAAACTACATAGTCTGGTTCTTGAGATGGTCCATACTGTGCCTGGCTTTACTATGATCCGAATGATCTCACTGAAATCCACATGATCCTCCATCCTTGAGAACCCATCATCTTGAATGTCAGGAAGCTGATATCTGTGGTTGATTACAGTTCTACTGAATGGAACCCACTTTCCCCTCACTAAGTTTTTGTACTCTTTGTCTTTGGGCACATTGGCATAAAACTCTCATACGATTGGAACAAGTGCTGCTCTTGGTTATTTACCAAATTCCTCCCAATGTCACTCTCTGAGCATAGTAAGAATGTGACATTGTGGGTCATGAAAACTCCTCTCTTGGACACACATACTAAATACAAGTGAATTTTTGTGGCGTTCTTCGACTTCCTTACTGACAAAAGTCGTCTTGATTATAGGCTCAACATCCCTATTATTCCTCTTTTTAGAGGGACCTTTCACTGCTATTTTCTTTCCTTTAGGAGGAATAATGAGAACCACTTCCACTCAAAAATGACAATAGCAACCTTGGGCAACAATCTCAATTGAATCCAACTATGAGCAAACACAATGCAATCACTCCACAACACTAGCAACCTTGAGCAAATTGGCTTGACAATGCAATGATGGCCATTTCAAGTAATGCAACAAACACATCATAGACACGAAGTAGAACTCACAACCTTCACAAATTTTCTACAACTTGGAGAAGCTCCCATAAAAAAATGGCCATGGGGATCAATAATGCATACACACATCACCATCGTAAGTAAACCAACTCTCTTAGAAGAGGCTTCTTGTATCCATGTCCATCACTCAATCATTCCAATAAATAGTTTATGTGCAACTGAAAACCCTTCTAATCTTCACCAAAAATCCCTCTGAAAATCGATGCTTTCCACTCCAAATCATGCACAATGAAAGAATAGAATGAAAAAGCCCTCATAAATGCAAAAGCTTACTAGATTTCATGAAGCTTGGCATTACCAACCTTGAACCCATTCGAAGAAGAAGCGGAAGAAATGGGGTTGTGTGAAGATGATCGAGTGGAATGCTTAGAGGGAGGAGGAATGAAGCTTCGATGAATGCTTTGGAATGAAAATTGGAATGGAGAATGGATTGGAGGGGAAGAGCTCTCTCATTTTTTCATGGGTTGGAGTGGAGAAGGGATGAGGGTTTGGTGTTTTGAAATGAAGTTGGGAGTTAAATGTTTGGGATGTGGCTCTTTTGAAATGGCCTAAGTCTCGCACTTGAGGGAGTGGGGAAACTTGCCATGATAAGATGTTGCTGATTGGTGGGCCTTTGCAATGTGAGGATGGGATTGCCGCGGCAGAGAGAGGGCTTGCCTCAGCAAGCTCTCGCTGACTCGATGGACCTTGCATCATGTGGACAGATTGTCGCGGTAGAGAAAATTACTTGCCTCGGCAAGCTCCTGCTATCTAGTTGGTATTTGCAAACTATGAGTAGATTGTTATGGTAGTGAAGTAGCTTTCCTCGGCAAGCTCTTGCTGACTTGAGGACACTTGCAGCGCATCGAATGGCTTGTTGCGGCAGTGAAATAGCTTGCCTTGGCAATCTCTTATTGACTTGTGGTCCTTTCACATGATGTTACACCTTGCCATGACAGGGAATTGTCTTGCCACGGCAGGAAATCCCTGACTTCATTCTACAAAATTTCATCCTTCTACATTGTCACGGAAGGGTATTGTCTTGCTGCGACAATCTCCCTCTGACAGCAATTTGTCACCAATTGTTGCTAATTGATCGCTTTGATGCCTATGTACTTGTGTCCTACCTGAAAATTCAAGTTTCCACTTGTTATTTTGAATGAAACTTACTACTAAGATACTAATTAAATCATCAAGCTAAAACTAAGTCTACAAGAATCAAATCTACCTAATATGCAATCAACAACTAACTTGATGCTATCTCTAAAACTCATGCATATCATTGACCAAGGTATAACTAGAACTTTAAAATGAACTAACTATGGATCAGAATTCAACAAATATGACTAACAACCATCTAAGGATTAATGTAATACAATAATAATTAAAACAATGCAAATTAAACAAATAAAAATTTTAAAAACTTGGGTTGCCTCCCAAGAAGCACTGTATTTAATGTCTAGGCAAGATGACTTCTCTTTTCAAGATTTTTTAAGATTAAAGACTTCATTTAATGGCAACTATAAGCCATTTCTTATATATTGCTTCACTTTGTTTCCATTAACTTTGAAAGTACTACCGTCTTTCAGATTCTTTAACTCGATGGCTCCATGTAGAAACACCTAATTGACTAAGAATGGACCAACCCAGCGAGATTGCAATTTTCCTGGAAACAAATGCAAATGTGAGTCATAAAGTAAAACTTCCATTCCAGGCTCAATGTACCATTTGTGAATGAATTCATCATGATACTTCTTTATCCATTCCTTATAAATCTTGGCATTCTCGTATGCCTCATTTCTCAGCTCTTCCAGTTCATTGAGCTACAACTTCCTCTGCTCTCCTTCCTTTTGCACATCAAAATTCAGATTTTTGATTGCCCAATATGCTTTGTGCTCCAGCTCAACTTGTAAGTGGCAGGCTTTCCCTAAAATAAGTCTATATGGACTCATTCTGATTGGAGTTTTGAAGGCAGTTCTATAAGCCCACACTGCATCATTCAACTTCATCATCTAATCCTTTCTTGCAGTGTTTACCATCCTCTCCAAAATTGCTTTAATTTGATGGTTGCTAACTTCAACTTGCCCAGACATTTTTGGATGATAAGGAGTTGCAACTCAGTGTGTAATGTTGTACTTTCTAAGCAGAACTGCAAAAACCTTATTCCAGAAGTGAGTCCTCCTATCACTAATGATGGCCCTTGGAGTGCCAAACCTAAAAAGATCTTGTCTTTCAAAAATTATAGCACCACATTAGCATCATTAGTCCTAGTGGCCATCACCTCAATCCACTTAGAAACGTAATCCACAATGAGCAAAATATATAGGTTACCATTCGATGGGGTAAATGGTACCATGAAATCAATCCCCCACACATCAAATAATTCAACCATAAGATTACCTGTAAGCGGTATCTCATCTTGCTTTTCAATGTTCCTAGTTCACTAACACCTGGCACACATTGCACAGAAGGCATGAGCATCCTTAAAGATGGTTGGCCAATAGAAACTAGACTAAAAAATCTTTAAAGCAGTTTTCTTCCCTCTAAAATGCCCTCCGCAACTGAATGTATGACAATGTCTCAGTATGCTTTGCTGCTCCTCTTCTGGCACACATCATTTGATAATTTGATCTGGATATAGCTTGAAAAGGACTGGATCTTCCCAAAAATAATGCTTTTCCATAAACAGCAACTTCTTCCATCCCGAGGAATTCAACACAGGATTAAACACTCCCTTCATTAAATAATTCAGAATATTAGCATACCAAGGTTCAGTTCCCTTTATAGAGAACAATTGTTCATC
The DNA here is from genome assembly GCA_036873735.1 of Pouteria campechiana. Classification (NCBI taxonomy): domain Eukaryota; kingdom Viridiplantae; phylum Streptophyta; class Magnoliopsida; order Ericales; family Sapotaceae; genus Pouteria; species Pouteria campechiana. Next base: position 20,057 of record JAYJMB010065657.1, read on the forward strand.
AAAAAATATCTCATTGATGGGAATGTTCTCCTTACCTCTCTCTTGCTCAAAATTGGTCCCTTCCATCAACTTGGACAAGTGATCTGCCACCACATTCTCACAGCCTTTCTCATCCTTGATTGTTAATTCGAACTCTTGCAGTAATAAAATCCACCTGATCAACCTAGGCTTGGCATCCTTCTTTGTAAGCAAGTATCTCAAAGTAGCATGATCAGAATAAACAATCACCTTTAAACCATTCAAATAAGAACGGAATTTTTCCAAAGTAAACACAATTGCAAATAATTCTTTTTCAGTGGTGGAATAGTTCAATTGTGCTTTATTCAAAGTTCTACTTGCATAATGAATTACATGAGGTAATTTGTCTACAGTTTGTCCTAAAATAGCACCGATAGCAAAATTCGATGCATCACACGTGAGCTCAAATGGGATGGACCAATCAGGCATGACTAAAATTGGAGCTGAAGTCAATTTTTCTTCCAAGGTATTGAAGACACAAAGGCATTCCTCATCACAATAGAATGTTACATCCTTAGCTAACCGATTATAGAGCAGTCTAGAAATTTTTGAGAAATCCTTTATAAATCGTCTGTAAAACCCTGCATGGACAAGAAAGCTTCTAACTCCCTTAACTAAATTTGGAGGAAGTAGCTTGGCAATCACTTGAATTTTTGCCTTGTCCACTTCAATGCCTTTACTAGAAATAATGTGGCCAAGCACAATTCCTTATGACTAAGAAATGACACTTCTCCTAACTCATAGACAAATTCATCTCAATGCATCTTTGAAGTACCAATCTCAAGTTATTAAGGTAGTCATAAAATGAATCTCTGAAAATAGAAAATCATCCATGAATACCTTAATGAGCCTTTCAATCATGTTAGAAAAGATGGACATCATGCACCTTTGAAAGGTTATAGGAGCGTTACACAAACCGAAAGACATCTTCCGATAGGCAAACATTCCAAATGTGCAGGTGAAGGTAGTCTTTTCTTGATCTTTTGGATCAATGGGAACTTGATTATAACCTGAAAAGCCATCCAAAAAATGATAATAAGCATGACCTGCTAATCCTTCAAGCATTTGATCAATGAAGGGGAGAGGAAAATGGTCCTTTCTTGTGGCTACATTTAGTTTCCTATAATCAATGCACATTCGCCACCCTTTAGTCATTCTCATAGGGACCAATTCATCATTATTATTTTTAATAATAGAGAGACCAGATTTCTTTGGTACAACATCTACTAGACTTACCTACTTGCAATCAGAGATTGGGTAGATAATACCTACATCAAATAGCTTGATAACCTTAGCTCTAATAGCCTCCTTCATGTGCAGTTTCAGTCTCCCTTATGCATCCTTGAAAGGTTTTACATCCTTCTCTAGAAGTAGTTTATGCATGCATGCAGTGGGGCTAATTCCATTGATATCTGCTAATGTCCAACCTATAGCCCCTTTGTGCTTTCTCAACACAGCTAAAAACCTACACTCCTCATCCATAGAAAAGTCAAAAGCAATTATAACTGACAAAGTGATGTTTTCAGCAAAAAATACATATTTCAAACTTTCAAGCAATTGCTTCAAATCAAATGGTGGTGGTGTGGCTATTGCATGTTCCACTTCTAGGTTGGCTTATTTAAGCTCTTCTTGGGAGATCTCTTCAACTTCCACTTGCTCTGCATTATCAAGTGTTTCCTTTAACTGCGTTGCCTCTCCATCTTCTTTCAATCCCTCCATAGTGAGCACCAATTCCAACTTATCATTTGTTTCCTATTACGTAAAAGTGGAGAGAACAAGTGAGTCCAATTCATCTACTTGAAAACAACCACTAGGATCAGAAGGCAATGAAAGGGAACTGTAAAGTGAAAATTCAACTGTTTCATCTAAGATAGTCATTTTCAATTTTCCATTCTGTACATCAATGATTATCTTAGTTGTAGCCATGAATGAGCATCTTAAAAGAATGGGTACTTCTCTCTCTAGAATCATTTGCCTTTCCATGTCAAGAACTACAAAATTAGCTAGAATAATCAGTTTATCTATTTGCAAAAGAATATACTCTACAATGCCTCTATAATATTTCATTAATTTGTCTGCAACTGAAGAGACATTGTAGTGAGTTTCAATTCTCCCAACCCAAGCTATACATAAATAGAATAAGGCATCAAATTTATGCTTGCTCCAAGATCTAGCATTGCTTTTACCTTATTTGTTCCTCCTACAATAATAGAGATATTGAAACTAACTGGATCCCTTAATTTCGAGGGTAGATTTATTTGCAACACTGAACTAGCTACCTCTGAAATAATTACCTTCTCATGAGGCTCGTACTTATGCTTCCTTACACTTAGTTCCTTCAAAATTTTAGCATAAGTAGGCATATTTTTGATCATGTCAAGCAAAGGCAAGTTTACATTCACTTTAGGAAAAATATCATAAATGTCAAAAAATGACTTATCGAATTTGCTCTGCTTCAACCTTCCTGAAAATGGGACTACAGAATCATGAGGTGGAGGTGCTTTGTAGTTGACTGGAGGGTCAACTATTGGAAATATCGCCTTCTTTGAATATACTTCCTCCTTCACTTTTATCTTTCCCTTGTCAGTTCATGCAGAAACAATTGAGTCATCAGTTTCTTTGCAAACTTTATTGTCAATTAACTCTCCACTTCTCAGTGTAATGATTGCCTTTGCTTGATCGGGTTGGTTGGGCAATTTCCTAAGCATGTGGCTTTGCATGGCTTCTACAATCTGTCCTAACTGTGTCTCCATCTTCTTCATGGATGCCTCCATGTTATGGAATCTTGAGTCAATATTTTGGAACCTAGTTGCATTGTTCTAGAACTGAGTCTGTGTTGCTTGAATGAAACTTTGCATGGTTTCTTCAAGGCTAGGCTTCTTTGGTTTTGGTGGTTGAAAAGATGTTCCAGATTGGTTCTGATTGCGTTCATTGTTCCAAGAAAAGTTAGGATGATTTCTCCAACCAAGATTGTATGAATTTCAGTAAGGATCATTCCGTGGTCACTGTTTGTAGAAATTCATTGCATTTGCCTGTTTCGCATCACCTGCAAAATGATCATTTGAAGGACAAACGTTAGATGAGTGACCTAAAATCCCACAAAAAGAACAAACCTCTGTTGGGGCAGATTGTGGTTGTTTCATGTTCACAATCATCAAGCACATCGCCTTCATTTGCTTCACCATCTCTGACATCTGCATAGATAGATTTGTGTTAGAGTTCACTGCATAAGTTCCTCTAGACCTACCTCTTACACTCTTTTGCTAAGAATTCGCTCCAAGCATTTCATAAAACTCATGTGTCTCTTCCAGTGTCTTTTCTCCCATTACACCCCCTGTAGCATTGTCAACCATGGCTTGGCATGGTTGTGTTAATCCATCATAGAAAAACTGGGTAACCAATTCAAGTAGATATCTATGATGAGGACATTGAATTAATGACTCTTTAAATCGCTTCCATGCTTCATGGAATGCTTCACCATCCATTTGACAGAAAGTAGCAATTTTACTCCTTAATTTTTTAGTCTTAGCATGAGAATAGAACTTGCCAATGAATTTGTTGTACACTACTTCCCATGTGGTTAATGAACCAGAAGTTAGTGTCATGAACCATGCTTTTGCTCCATCTTTCAAAGTGTGTGGGAAATATCTCATCCGTAATTCATCCTTAGTGATATCGTGCAATGGAAAAGTTTATATTGTTGCATAGAAATCATGCATGAATGTTAATTGATCTTCTACAAAAATTCCATGAAACGAGGAAAGCATGTTAAAATGAATGTGTTTTAGTTCATAATTTATAGCATTATCATTCAACACAATGCATGATGGTGAGATTCCTATGGTGGGATGTGCAAACTCTTTTATCAGTGTTGAGCTTGTTGAGCTTGTTGAGCCACTCGATTCTCCCTATTGTTAGCCATGTGAACTACTTCATCTTCACTTAGACTCTCTATCTCAATTTCTCCTTTATCACTTCAATCTTGCAATGGAAATTGAGCTGGATTCAATGATCTTCTTCCATTCATTCACAACTTTACAAAAGAAAGACAGTAAGAATCAAAAACCTTATATACAATTAGAAATAGAAATACAAAGAATAATTGTTACTAACTTAATTGAATTAATTTGAAACCATTCCCCGGCAATGGCACTAAAAACTTGATGATTCAAATTATAAATCCTCTCAAGTGCGTGAATGTATAGCAGTATAGTGTGCAATGCAAGGGTCGATCTCACAAGGAATATTCAAACCAATTCAATTAGCTTTAGTTACTGACTTGTCACTATTTTAAAGGAACGTGATTTAATTTAAGCAAGTAGAAATGATAATGAATAAACTTGCAGAAATCAAATAGCTATGGGTAATGTAGGTGAAATCAATAAAGTGCGAGGGTCTAAGGATCCGATTTCACCACTCAATGATATTCTTTCCTATTGGGACGTTGGATTCAATGCATAACTTGGATTCGTTTTATCTAATTTGAGATTATTACTTTTAGGTGTGCAGGTTTAAATTAAGTATTTTTGCTTGTTCCAATTACCTATGGTGTATAATGTAATTGAGGTGAAAACTCATTAAGCTTAAGAACACATGAATCAAATAGGATGGTTTAGTATAAGGTGTGTATCATAACCACCTATCATTTTCATTCAATGGTGCTCATGGTTTTCCATATGTTTATGCCTTAACCATACCAGATAATCAATGTGATTTGTAATATTGGTGTTCAAGCAATATATTAAACCAAATGAAAGCAAATAACTCAATGAATGAAAACAATTGATTTGCATTAAACATTCCCAAATAACAAAATGTGTCAGAAAGGGTTACATGTTCACCCTAGAAGAGAAATTTAGTGTGTAGTTGCCTCTCCACCTTGTTTCTCTGCCTCTAAACCTTGCCAAAAAGCTGCCAAACATGTTCCCTTACTTCATTTTTATATCCCCCTCCATTAGGGTTGAGCATTTGCATAAGTTAAACAAGATCCAAAAATTAAGGATTTTTGTCTCCAGCACCTTGCCGTGGCAAGGGATTGTCTTACCGCGGCAAAGACTCTCTGCCACATGAAGATTTAAAAAATATAGGCTTCTTGCTACGACAGGAGAATGCCTTGCCGCGGCAAGGCAGTCACTAATTCAAATACACTTTTGTAGATTGTGCTTTTCCACGACAAGAGGTTGTTGTCCATGTGAATTTTGCTTCTTTTGTTGATATTTTTGCAAGTTGTCTTCCTT
>JAYJMB010065668.1:0-25307 GCA_036873735.1 Pouteria campechiana
TGAGAAGCTTAGGAAGAGTGGGCCAGGCTGACTAGGTTTGATTGTCTTGTCAAATGGTATATGCTAAGGTTTGACTCAGTGAGTCACGACTCAGTGACTCGATGAGTCACAACTCAGTGACTCGGTCCTAGACTTAGGCTTCTGAACGAGTTAGTGAGTGGTGGTTGCTAAGGTTTGACTCGATGAGTCACAACTCAGTGACTCGGTCCTAGACTTAGGCTTTTGAGCAGATTGGTGAGTGGCGGTTTCCAATATCCCGTAGAAAATTGTAAGTGGGCGATCTCTGCCGTTTATACTATGAGAGATCGAAGATCCAGACCACATGAATTAAGCGTAATTACACTTTGAGTTAATTAAGCCTAATCATAATTAACACTAATGACAGTGATTAGTGCTAATGCCGGTTCTGAGTTATTTAAGATAATGTCATTAATCCTCTGATCTTTGGACAATTACAAGATTTAAACTGGTTTTAATATATCTAGGGTGTCTAATTCAGTGTTATCTTGTTGTCCACTGGCCATGTGGGGCCCACCATATGGGACCCACCATTACCATACATGGGTGGGACCCACGTATGTACCATGGTGGGGCCATGGTAGAGTGCCATCAGGCACCAAATAGATTACCAGTGACCAAAGGCCACTGGTGTCAAGTGAGGCACCTGCCTCTTGAAGATCCCTCAAAGCTGCTTCCTTTCACAAAATCTTCTCTCCAAAAGTCCCCTCTTCAAGAAGAGTGAGGGGGTATTTATAGGCTCCAAGTCTTATAGGGGTAATTTAGGGATTCTAGCTCCACCATGGGGGCATTTCGAAAATTTTGAAAATATGCCCAGCTCCACCAACAAGGGCATTTTGGGAATTCCAGCTCCACCATGGGGGCGTTCTGGGAATTTTTTCATAAAATATGCCCTGCTCCACCAACGGGAGCATTTTGGGAATTCCAGCTCCACCATGGGGCATTCTGGGAATTTCTTTGAAAAATATACCCTGCTCCACCAACAGGGGCATTTTGGGAATTCCAGCTCCACCATGGGAGTATTCTGGGAATTCCTTTGGAAAATATGCCCAGCTCAGCTCCACCATGGGGGCATTCTGGGAATTCCTTTGGAAAATATGCCCAGCTCCACCAACGGGAGCTTTTTGGGAATTCCAGCTCCACCATGGGGGCATTCTGGGAATTCCTTTGGAAAATATGCCCTGCTCCACCAACGGGGGCATTTTGGGAATTCCAGCTCCACCATGGGGGCATTTTGGGGCTTCCTTTGGGATTTTTATTTATTCCTTGGGCTAATCCAAATTAATAATCCTTTTTAATTTATTCTTTTAAAATGGATTGCCACGAATAGAATTAATTGCATACATACCTATCATAGGTACCATGCAATTAACTTCTATGAAGATACTCCCTTCTATTTTATTATTTTCACATTGATTGTTTGCAATAAATTAATTATTAATTTTCTTTTTTTCTTCCCGTGTGCATTGCCAATTTTATTTGCATGCGCGCAGGTGAGGAACTTCCGAATCTACGGGCCACATTACGCAACGCGTCACCAGCTCCATGGCATGTCAGCGCTAGCAGCGTTTATGTGCCATGCTGGCATTTCCGGTCGGCTCATTCTGCCTGCGTGCCACGTCGGAAGGGCTTCACGTGTTTGCTGATGGTTCGGCACGTCAGCAGGTGCATGGCGCCCTTCCAGTGCACAGTGCTCGCCGTCTTCGCCATTTCAGTGTCGAAGCGGGCGGACAGCCCCTAGACGCTCATTGGGTCGAGTTGTGCCATGTCGGCCGCTGCCCACTTTTCGATCATACTGGTGTCGTTTGCACGACGCCTTAGTTGTAGTGGTGCCTGTCTCCACGGCACGTTAGACGGCAGCACCTACTTGTGCATTGTGTTGGCACTCCCATCCAGCTCCTCGGCATGCTGGCATTTGTAGTGCGGCATCACGGTCGTGTGAGAAGAGGCGCCTGCGTCCGCGGCACGTCAGCAGCAACCGCAGCTGCGCGTCGTGTAGTCGCCCCCGGTCACTGTTGTACGTGCGTGGAGGGGTGTTCTGCGTCCGCAACACATCGATAATAGAGGCAACTGCGCGCCATGCAAGCGCTCTGTCCCACTCATCAGGCGTCGCCATCGTCCGTGACATGCCAGCACGTTGGCGTCGCTGGCCTGCTCGTTCTGCCGACACACCGCGTCAGCATGGCCTCGCTGATGATGCGCAGTTCCGGGCGGTCCCTATTCACGGTCGCGTCCGTGTCATGATGGGCCAACTGCCTGACCTAGTCGCTATGTGGCCTTGCCATGGGCTGCCATTACGGCTGGCCGCGAGACGCCGCGCTACCGCCGTCGACGCTGTCCCTGCCGGCAGCGAGGCGTTGCCGCTTGCTGCGTTGCCGTCGTTCGTGACATGCCAGCTGCGCGTCGTTGTCGTCCATCATCGGATGCCCTGTTCGTGGCTGCCACAGAACAGGGCAGCCGACTACTACCCATGTAACGCCATCATCGCTGCTGCCCATCTCTACCTGCGGCATCCGCCGATCGGACGGTCGATCGGATCCGTTCGCACAGCTGGATCTGATTTTACCACATCAAGTATCGAAGCCGGTGGCCAGAGGGGGATTGTCGGCGCCGGGCTGACTCTCCGTTTTGGCCGCAAGGTAGCCGCTCGGTTTCGCCGGCCGGCGCCTACACGCCAGATGAACTTCGTTGATCGGGATCCTTGAGTCGCGCTGATGTTTTTAGGGTCCCCTCCCGCGTCGTGCGGCCGACTCGCTGGCTGAAAATATGCAGCAGCTCACCGTCGTCAGCTATTCGCCTTGCTACCGGCGAAGGGACGCTATTGCCGATAGTCCATCACCACGCCGTCCGAGGACTGTGTCGCTGGCGACGCTCTCGTCGGCGATGCTGTTCGACGCCGACAATGCTGTAACGTCCCCGTCGGACACCCTGTTCGTGGCTACCACGAAATAGGGGTGTCGCACCACCCGCGTTCGTCGTGTTGATCGTTGCCGACGCCGTCTGCTCCACCGACGACTGTGTCTGGCTCCGTTCGTGGCTGGCGCCCTTCGTGTCCGGCAACGACGTCGCCGTCTCCACTGGACAGCGACTTGGCTACGTTCATCCGCATCAACCGTCGATGATGCTGTCCGTTCCGCCGGTGACGGTATCCGGCTCTGTTCGTGGCTGGCAGCCTTCATGCCCAGCAGCGACGTCACCGTCTCCACCGGACAGCGACATGGCTGCGTTCATGATCGGCTTTGTTCGTCCGCATCAACCGAAGTGGTGCTGTCTGCTCCGCTGGCGACGGTATCCGGCTCTGTTCATGGCTGGCAGCCTCCATGCCCAGCAGCGACGTCGTCGTCTCCATAGGACAGCGACATGGCCGCGTTCGTGATCGGCCTCGTTCGTCCACTGGTGGGCTACACTAACGACGTGTCGTCTTCTTGTTCGGCAGCATGGCCAGCGGCGTCACGACGCCGGTGATGCAGCAAGGGCCTGCTGACCGGAGCACCCACCACTCGCATTTGCACCACTGCAGTTCATTTACTGTACCAACACAATGGAAATTAAAGTGACATGACTTAAGTACAATTATTTCGCAAGTCCAAGGATGCAGTGGTAGATAAATTTTCAAGACCTTTAATCGTTAAAGATTTTATGGAAGTTGTAGTTTTTTGGATTGTCCAGTTTAAGGGAGTGTGTTAGAAATAAATCTAGACATTCAAATCCCTTCCCTATTTATTAGGAGATTAATTTATACAATACTAGTCCTCTTAGGAGTATTTTTATGTCTTTTGTTTAAAGTATTTTATCTCTTTTGATGTCGGTCATGTAATTTATATAAACTGGTTTGGGTTTAATGCAATAACATTAAGTTGTTTTTCCCTTCAGTATGGCCCATTCTAGCTGCCTAGCTAGCTATTAAACCTTAGCGTTCATGGAGACAAGATGTATATTATTGTAACAAGACAAAATGAGGAACAAGAAAAAATGGAACAAAATTGTAATCGAAATGAATCAAAAAATTTCTATTTTATTGATGTCCTCGATTAATTACACTTACTGTGTATACATAAAAAAATTGCATATTCACATCTAAGACTATAAGTGGTCTTAATTATATCTCCATAATGGGAGAAAACCATTAATTAAAAGGAAATGCACAATACATTTAGAGACCCAAAAATAAAATACACTCTCCTATGAGTGGTTGTGTTGTCATTGGGATCACTGACCACATTACCATGGCTTGAAATTTTATGGATCGCCTCAAGCTAGTGGGCAAAGATGATGACATAGCTTTAGACTGGATTACTAAGCACTACATCAACCTAAAAGTTAGTGTTTTGATTCTATTGGTTTTTCAGAGAAGGAATCAAGACTGGGTGACCTCTTTTGTATTTAGACCTGAAAGAGACCAAGAAGATATAGGCAATTTAGGGTTGCTCTACTCTCTTTATAACCATAGAAAATTTAGGAAGGACAAGTGACTTTGATCAAGTCACAACATAATGTGACTTGGTAAGTCACAACTCAGTGACTCGGCAGCTCAACTATCTCATTCGCGAGAGAAGTATAGAAAGAACGAGATTAGGTATACTAGGCATTTTAACTTGGTGATTGACAACTCAAAGAGGACTCAGCTTTCTTAATTACTTGTGAGAAGTGTAGGAAAAGCAGGACCAAGTAGACTAGGTTTGACTCAGTAAATCACACTTGATGACTCAACTTTCTTATTTGGTCGTGAGAAGCTTAGGAAAAGCGGAACAAGGTTGACTCAGCTCTCTCATTTGCTCGTGAGACGCTTAGAACTAGGTTGACTAGATTTGACTCAATAAATCACACTTAGTTGACTCAGCGAGTGACCCAACTTTCTCATTTGCCAATGAAAAGCTTAGAAAAAATTGAGAACGGTTGACTAAAAAATGAGACCAGGTTGACTGGATTTGACTTAGTGAGCCATGCTTGGATGAATCAGCAAGTAACTCAGCTCGCTCATTTGCCCATGAGAAGCTTAGGAAAAGTGTGACCAAATTAATTGGATTTAATTTATTGAATCATGCTTAGATGACTCAGCAAGTCACTTAACTCTCTCATTTACCTATGAGAAGTTTAGGAAAAGCAGAATGATAAAAGAGGTTTTTTGCTAGGGTTTCACTCTGTGAATCAAGACTCAATTACTCGGCAATGCGATCCTAGGCTTAAACAATTGGATGATTGGGTGAGTGGTAATTACCCTTAGAGACAGGTTGCATGAATTAAGTCTAATTACCCTTAGATTAATTAAGTGTAATCATGATTAGCACTAATAATAATAATTAGTATTAATAACAATCCTAATTAGTTTAAGATAGTGGGAAGAATACAAGTCATCATCTTCCTAATCCTATGAGTTATTTTCCATAGCAATTTTGTCATTCATGGGGTTTAATTAGTATTTTAATAGGTTTTAATGTGTTTTAACTATCCAAAATTATATTATCCTGTTGTCCACTTTAATCATGTGGGGCCACTATTCCCATAGCATGGGTGGGACTCACGTGTATGCCATGGCAAAGTGCCCTTATGCACCAAGAGAAATTCCAAACAGGCCAAAAGTCACTGGTAACAAGGGAGGCACCTGTCTCTTAGAGAGTTCTCAAGCTTCGGTTTACACAAGTAGAGAATCAATTTTTAAGACATTTAGGGGTTTCAAGTTTACAGGATTAATCCTATTCAATTTCACCCAATTTAATCAAGCAATGTTTATTTCTATATTGATAACGAATTTCTCTTTTTAATTGTTATTCTTTCTCAAGCCATAAAAATCTATCTCATTAAGTAAATTTCCTACATCTCTATGAACATTCTAATCTAACCAAGATGCATTAAGATAAAAAAATTCATAACATTATATAAGCCTCATGGATACCTCTATCATCATGACAAGCTTATAGTGTTTAACTGTGGTCTAATTCAATTATCACTTCTTAGCCTCAAATTAAATCACAAATCATGTAGAAAGGGATAGCATACTTTTATAAGCATTAAACTTATATTAAATATTCAACATTGATAATCTATAAATATCTAATTGTATTAAACTAAATAAAACTGAATATTCATAATCCGGCTACATCACTGCCCTAAAACAAAAAGTTTGGCTCATGATAGAGCTAAAAGAAATCAAAAATATTGTATTAAACATGATTAAGAAAAGAAAAAAATTGAAAAAAAATTAACAAAGATAAGAAAAATGAATTATCTCCAAGTAACACTCCCTTTTCTTCACGGTAATCCCTCTTACAAATCTTCTCTTTTTCACCAAAAATCTTCTCTACTTGCTAGGTCACGTTCTCCCCCTCTTTTTCACCTCTAAATAACCTCAATTAGGTTCATTTTATGAATTCTTACCATACCAAATCATACCCATGTGCAAAGCATATAAAAATTGCTAAAAATAAGTCTCCCATCCACAACGAACTAGCGTCGCAGTGCCAAAATAATCTATCCACTACTTTCAAGACCAATGTCTACTATTTTAGTCCTAACTTTCTCATACAATATCAAAATATCATGATTCATGATGTGTTGGAAATATAATTTCAAGGTATACAAACTTCGCGTTGGAAATATTTTCCAAATCATTCTCCATCTATGTGAAAAATTGGCTTTAAGTGATGCCTTTATCATATTTATTAAATCCGAAATTTAAGATAGTTGCAATATTTTGGCCATAACTTTCATGTCTAATCTTTAAATCCTATGATTCTTAATTTTTTGAACATCTAATTTGAAGAGATGCAACTTCTACATTGAATACTTTTCCTGAATCAATCTCTATATATACCAAAATTTACCTCTAAGTGATGCCTTTTGTCATCTTCAATAGTTTTAATACTTGAAACAGAAACTAACTCTATTAAGTGCAATATATAATCAAAAATCAATAAAATTACATCAATCAAATATCAAAATAGGTGAATTTAGGTATTAAAACATGATAAAATATAATTTTATCAAATACCCTCAAACTTAGCTTTTAATTATTCTCAAGCAAAATAGTAACAAAATTTATGAAATAGTTAGGATAGTCTCTAATCATTCAAGAACATGTCAAACAAATTACTCATGTACACATAACTTATAAATCATTCAAGATTTTTGCCAAGTAATCTCATAAAACTCATGCTTCATCAATCCCTTCATGAAGTGATAATGTGCGTATGTGCTTTATCTATCTCATGCTACATGCATGCTTTTTAATCAATAATATGTAATCAATGATTCTAATGATCTTCACAAAATACTCCATAAGCTTTCTTTTCATAATCCCTCTCCACTAATGTAAATAACTCTATTCACTTGAATCAATAGATCTTTGTTAAGCTTGTAATGAGGCTTTACGTATAGCTAATAAAAGAAAAGGAACAAAAATTCATAAAGTAAGAAATCATAAATAAATTTACACATGAATCATCACACTATTGACCTTTTATTTGGGTTTTCTCTATTTTTTTGAGCTTTATTACTATCACATCCCAAATAAAAAGTCAACAGATTTGACAAAGTCCCTTTTTCTTTATTTTGGCATTCTTCTTTTTAATGCCCCCAAACTTATCTTCTTTTGCTCTCTCATAGCTCTTTAACAATCATGTATATCAAATATGTTTCTTAATAGGTCAGGCATGATTTTTTAGATTAAAAGGGTTTGAATAATGAGGCGAAAGAAAAAAAAAGTTAAATGGTGGTCTTTTACATGACTTGCATATGTCATTCTTTCATTAAAGCTCAATGGGGACACTAGTAATAGTGATATACTAGGTTAGCTTGAAAGGGTTAAACTAATCAAAGAATGCCTAAATTATTTTCAAGTAAAGATGTTATCTTATATTTCACCTTGAGGGATAATCAAACAAGTTGTAATATGCTCATTTTGATCAAAATATGTCACTGTATTCACAACATTATCAACTAATCTACATACAATTAACATGATCATGACATAATGTGCTCAATAATAATTTTATCAATTATAAAAAAGAAAGACTTATCACAAGAATTATTAAATCACAAGCAACACCTATCCTTCCTTCTAAATCATATGTAATAGCAATAAAAAATTTAGCATAAGTTACTGATCATCAAGAGAGAATCCATCAATTCTACCTATTCACTTTAGTACAATTGCTCTTGGATTTTCTTAGTTAAGTCATCAAAAAGTAAAGTTCATCAAAAACAATATACATAAATTCAAAAAAAAAAAATTTGCCCCAAAACATAATGAAAATCCCTAACTATCCCCAAATACCCCACAAACTTAAACTAAACTTTATCCTCAATGTTAAAATAAATGCATATGGGGGAAAAACCTTTCTTATAGGGATATATTCTCCTCTAATAGTGGATGGAGGTTGCCTAGATAATGGACTTTTAATGGGCTCAAGAAAGGATCATCTACAATCAAGAAGACCAAAAAGATTCTAAACATGAAAACAAAACAAAACAAAACCAAAAAGAACTAAAAATCCTAACAAAGAAGGGATGATAAGTAGTTCTAATTTCTAGTCTTTAGCTTGACTTTTCACCACTATCCATTCACTTTAAATTTCTCCCCTGTTTTGTCACTTTTGACTCGAATATGATGCATACAAAAGGTCGGGCTACTTCCCTTGATATCTTTTATTGTTCAATCTAATGCACACTTCCATTCTCGTAGTATCCATAACAAATTTTCTTCCTTCACACCAATAAGAGAAGAAGAATTAATTACAGGCAAGGAAGAAACTCCATAATCATATTTCAAATGAGAAAGTAAGGGTTTGGGTTCAAGAATTAGAAGCTCTTCAATTGATGGCTTAGGCTTTTTAATGAGTTGTTCCAACTCCTCAAATCTCAGTGTCTATCGTCTTGGATATGATGAGTTTGCCTCCATGAACTTTTCACACTCCTCTATCTCCTCATTCCTAATTCCTTTATTACTTAGTCGAATAAGACATGCTTTAAGTGAATCTTCATTAACGTCTTCAGGAAAAACTTCCATTTGCTGTTGATCTTCTTGCTTAGCTTTTTCTTCACTTGAAGAGGTTTCCAAAGGTATGCTAATAGTGGACTATGAAGGAGGTATTGGATGAGCTTCAAGGAGAATTTCCATTTGCATTTGGCTTTTTGACTTGTCTTTTTCATGTATCAATAGAGGCTCCAATTCTTTTCCACTTTTCAAGGTGATTGCTTGACATTATTCTCTTGAATTAACTCTAGTGTTACTAGGCAGATTTCCTAGCGATTGCTGAACATATTAGCTATCTTAGCTAGTTGAGTTCCAAGGTTTTGAATTTGAGTGGATTGGTTCTACAAATTAGTTATTATCTCATCCATAAAATGGTTTGTATTATTGGCCAACTAGGCTAAAGCAAACTCCAAATCCACCATGTTTTCCTCCTAGTGTTGAAATCCTGGGTAAAATTGCATGAATGGATTTCCAACTTGACATTCTTCACTGTGATGGTTTCCTTGATAAAAATCACATAAAATTTGAAAGTTTTGAATAGCATTTACCCCCAATTAATAATCAATCATAAACTTGCTAATGTTGTTGGCCAATTGAGTTAGAGTAGCTTCTAAATCAGTTTTGTTTTCTTGGTATTGTAAACCTTGTTGAAATTGCCTCATATTCTATCGAATTCTTCATAAAAAGTTAGGATGATTTTGCCATTCTAGATTATAAGTGTTAGAATATGAATTATTTTGCCGCCTTTTGTAGTTTTCAATGTTTTGGAGTATGGTGGTCATGAGGCTTAGCATGAATTGTGTGAAAAAGGTAAAATAAAATGTAATAAATAACAAAAAAAATTCAAAGCAAAACTAGAGTTATTTGTTTTAATATTGGCAAAAACTATAGTCCTCAGCAATGATGCCAAAAACTTATCGCAGAATTTCCTCAACACAAGTGCATGTCTCATCAATAAGCAATAAAGTATAATTAAGAGACGATTCCCACGGGAACTATGTACACCAAGTACCAATTATTCTGACTCTGAGTTTTGTTTGAACAAGTAAACATTGGTAAGAAAAGAGAAAAGAAATTTTAAACTAACAAAAATTAGCAAGATTATAGATCCATATAAATAGAGAATCAATGTTTAAGACATCTATGGGTTTCGAGTTCACCAGATTAATCCTATTCAATTTCACCCAACTTAATCAATCAGTGTTTATTCCTCCATTGATACCAAATTTCTCTTTTTTAATTGTTATTCTTTCTCAAGTCATAACAATCTATCTCAATTAGCATCTTTATGAAAATTTTGAACTAATTAAGATGCATTAAGATCAAGAAATTTATAGTGTTACATAAGCCTCATGGATACATCTATCATCATGACAATCTTATGGTGTTTAACCATATTCTAATTCAATTATTACTTCTCAGCCTCAAATTGAATCACAAATTATATAGAAATGGCTAGCATACTTTCACAAGAATTAAACTCAAATTAAACACTCAATATAGATAATTAATAAGCATCTAATTGCATTAAACTAAATAAAACTGAATATTCATAATCTAGTTACATCACTAACATAGAAAAAAAAAGTTTAACTCATGATGGAACTAAAAGAAATCAAAAAACATTGTCTTAAACATGATTGAGAAAAGAAAAAAATTGAAAAAGAATTAAGAAATATAAGAGAATAAATTGTCTCCAAGTCGCACTCTTCTTTTCATGGCAAATCTTCTCTTTTGCACCAAAAATCTTCTCTACTTGGTAGGTCACATCCCCTCCCTCTTTTCACCTCTAAATAACCCCAATTAGGGTTATTTTACACATTCTTATGGATTCTAAATCATACCCATTGGAAAAATATATAAAAATTGCTAAAAATAAGTCTCCCATCCGCAACGCTTTGGCGTCGTGGCGCCAAAAAAAAGTGTCCTCTACTCCCAAGACCAACGTCTACTATTTTAGCCAAAAATTTCTCATATAATATCAAAATCTCATGATTCTTGATGCATTGGAAAATAATTTTAAGAGATACAACTTTTATGTTGGAAACATTTTCTAAATCATCCTCCATCTATATCAAAAATTAGTTACAAGTGACATCTTTGTCATATTCAGCGAGTCTAAAGTCCGAGATAGTTACAGTGTTCTGGCCATAACTTCCACGTTTGATTTCTAAATCATATGATTCTTGATTTTTTGGACATCTAACTTGAATGGATGCAACTTAAATGTTGAATAGTTTTCTTCAATCAGTCTTCATATATACCAAAAATAGTCTCAAAATGATATTTTTTGTCATCTTTAATAGTTTTAACACCTAAAATAGAAACTAACTCCATTAATTATAATATATAATAAAAAAATAATAAAATTACATCAATTTAAGATCCAAAATAGGTGAATTTAGGTATTGAAATATGATAAAATATGAGCTTATCATTCATCTGCAAGAGTAATTTGGAAAAAAATCTGCCTTCACCTCTAGGGGTAATTTGGGAATAAATCTTACCTTCACCTATAGGGGCAATTTGGGAATAAACTTTCCCTTCATCTGTAGGGGCAATTTGGGAATAAACCCTGTCTTCACTTTTAAGAGCATTTTGGGAATAACCCTGCCTTCACCTTCAAGGGTAATTTGGGAATAAACTCCACCTTCATCTCTAGGGGCATTTTGGGAATAATTCTACCTTCACCTTCAGGGACAATTTGGGAATAAACCCTACTTTCACCTCCAGGGGCATTTTGGGAATAACTCTGCCTTCACCTTTAGGGGCAATTTGGGAATAGACCTTGCCTTTACTTCTAAGGGCAATTTTGGGAATAACGCTACCTTCATCTCGAGGGGCATTTTAAGAATAACTCCGCCTTCACCTTCAGGGGCAATTTGGGAATAAACCTTGCTTTGCCTCCAAGGGAATTTTAGGATAACTCTGCCTTCATTCTAGAAGCATTTTGAGAATGGGGAAAGACTAGGTTATAGAATTAGCCGCTATTGGAATGCGGGTAGAATTTCCTTGCTTTTCATCGAGATTGCCTTTTGTCTTCAAAGCTTCAAGGGATGATGCTTGAACTCTTGTTCTTAAGGTAGCTATTGACTCTTGGAAACATATCAAAGTCACTTCCGGATTAATTGATTAAGGAGTTCAAGGCATGAGTTAGCTTAGGCCAATCCCTTTTTGAACAACCTCTTCTGATTCACTTCCTAAATCATTAGCATTGGCTTCATTCTTACCTATGATATTCCTAAGAGTGGATTCAATAGCAGTAAACCGATTAAACTTACACCAATAGCAGGTAGGCAAGGGGAAACAATAGGTATGGCTAAAGCATCGATAAGACTAAGAGCTAAAATGAAGACAGCTTCTATGCAAAGAGCATCTGCGTTGAGGAGATTTGGGTATTCTAACTGGTGATAGAGAACTGGTAATTGAATTACTAACTGATGTTGTGCAAAATGAGTGGGATTACATAACTTTAATGGATCACCCAAAAGCCTAAAAGGCCCAAAAGGCCTAGTTTGACCAGAAAGCTAATAGTATCCATTTTCAACAAAAAAAAGAGTACAGTTTTTTAGGTGGAAATGGCCTTTCGAACAAAACACCTTTCTTTACATGGGGCCGATGTGATTTTTGCCAATTTACATCATTTAGGGGGTCAAAATGGCAATTTTTCATTTTTACCAATAAAATTATGTTAATTTTTAATTTTTTATTATTTTATGTGTGTTTTGTAATTTCTTGATCTTTAGATATTAGGGTTTCATTATATTGGTTGTGATGCCTTTTGGTGGGAGAATTTTTTGGGATGAATAAATAATTCAAAGATTTTTCTCCTGATTTACTATCAATTTCTCAGTATTCTTCGAACCAATGATTGATTATTTCTTTAATTCTCCTGTTCACTATGCACGCTACATCAGATTAGTATCAGAGGCAGAACGATCCTACAATATGCCACTAAGGAGACGTGTGAATGATGCTCTAGTGGAGGACATGCTTCAACGGGAGGAGAAGGCATAGCTATGTCAAAAGGCAGCACTCTTAAGACAGCAAATGGCTACTCTTAATCAGCATCACCAGCAGCCTAATCCTGTAATCAAGATGGCGATTCAGATCCTGACCCTGAAGAAAACCCTTTTGCCACACCAATTGTAACTACTATGGTGGATTATCGGCATTGGGAGGCTAGATTCAAAATCAACATTCCTGAATTCCATGGTGGACTACAAGCTGATGAATTTCCAGATTGGCTCAATACTGTCAATGAAATCCTTGAATTTAAGGAGGGCCTAGACCCTCGTCATATTCCATTGATTACAACTAGACTGTAACGTTGAGCTCAAGCATGGTGGTAGCAAACAAAGGTGAGTCGAGCACGCACAAGGAAGGCAAAATTTGTTGGGTTAAGTTCAATAAACACTTAAGGGCAACATTCCTATCCTACAATTATGAGCATGAATTATATTAGCAGTTGCAATTGCTATGGTAGGGACCATGATCTATTGACGACTGCAATGCTAAATTCTATCAGTTGCTTACACGGACAAATGTTATTAAATCGCAAACCCAATTGATTTCCAAGTATATTGGCAAGTTACAACTTTAACTACAAGATGTCCTCAATATTTTCAACCCTCTGACAGTTTCTAAAGCCCATGAAAGGGCTTTATAGGCCAAAAAACAGTTAGCTCGTCGGACTAATGCTAGTGGTAGACAATCAATTCCACTGTCGCCGCCCCCTCGAGCAGAGAAATAATCGGCTGCTTTTCCCCCTGGTCGCATAGGGACTAGTTTTCCATGTTTTAACTATGAAGAAACGGGTCATCGCATCATTGATTGTCAAAAGCCTACCACTATAGGTCTTTTGGCTAGTGATTTGGATGTCCCCGCAAGGCCTATTTTTTATACTGAGGAAGAAATGACAATTGAGGAGGAACATTTAGAGGGTGACATCAGCCCACTATTGATGCTGCGATGGACCTTCTTAAGTACTCGTTCCATTGATGATGATTGGCGCCGCACATCTCTTTTTCAATCCACATGCACAATTAGCAGAAAGGTTTGTTGTTTTATCATAGACTCTGGTAGTTGTGAGAATGTGATATCTGAAGTAGCAATGGAAAAACTGGGTCTAAATGTGGAAAAACATCCTAAGTCGTATAAGTTGCATGGCTGAATAAGGGCACGAATGTCTCTATTTCAAGACGTGCCTTGGTTTCACTTTCAATTGGACCAACTTATACCAATGGACTGATGTGTGATGTGGTACTGATGGATGCTTGGCAGCTTCTATTAGGGCTTCCATGACAATTTGATCATGAGGCCATTCACAATGGTCGTGCTAACACATATTCATTTATGTTCTGTGGCAAAAAGATTGTGTTGCTGCCTAGTAAAAATGAAGGTGCTTCACCAATTGAGGACAATTCCAAACTTTTGACTAAGGTGCACTTTAAACATGCCATGGAAGAATTTGGGGTTGTCTATGTGTTGATCGACAAATTTGTCCCATCGTTTTCCGTTGATGTTATTTGTCCATTGTTGGCCGAGTTTACAAACGCCTTCCTGGATAAGCTTCCAAATACATTGCCTTCTTTGCGTGATATCCAAGGTCAGATTGATTTAGTGCCAGGTGCCACCTTGCCTAATAGATCGCACTATAGAATGAGCCCTAAGGAACATAAGGAGTTACAGGGCCAAGTAGAGGAATTGTTAGCAAAGGGTCACATACAAGAGAGCCTTAGCCCTTGTACATTATCTGCCTTCCTAGCTCCAAAAAAAGATGGGACCTGGCATATACGTGTGGACAGTCATGCGATTAACAAGATCACGGTGCATTATCACTTTCTCATTCCTCGTTTGGATGACTTGCTAGATCAACTGGGTGGTATAACAGTATTTAGCAAACCGGATTTGAAGAGTGGTTACCATCAGATTCGGATCAAACATGGTAATGAATGGAAAACGGCTTTCAAAACCCGTGAAGGGTTGTATGAGTGGCTGGTGATGCCATTGGGTTTGTCCAATGCACCCAGCACATTTATGTGCTTTATGAATCGGGCACTACACCCTGTCATTGGTAAATTTGTTGTACTTTACTTTGATGATATCCTTATTTAGCAGTGCATGGCCTGATTTACATGTTGACAACTGGTTGAATTAATTTTTCTAGCATCACAATTTTCCTTTATTGGCTCTGTTTTGTACAGCTTGGATACTTCTAACTGTATAGTATTTGGTGATTCCAACAAGAAGTCCAGTCCCTGCAGATGGAATGCAAGAAACGTTAGAGTGACGTCCTCAACATACCATATCTCTGGGCAGCGCTCGGTTGCACGGTTTTAGCAAACGAAGACTGAATGAGAGCGTGTTTTTAGGCCATGTGGGTGGACAATGGTTCCAAGCCACAACGTGCAAGCGGGCCGCACTTCTCTTTGGTAGCGCAGGCGAGAACAATATCTGCGGGACAATATTTTTTTTCTGCTGCGTAGTTGCTTAGCGTGACAATTACATATCCACTTGCGTGGATAGAGCATGATCTGAACCGTTCTGATTCAATTGTGCAGCTTTGTTCAGTGGGGTCGACCTCAACCGTCAAGTCAGCAGTCCACCTGCGCGGGTAAAGACCATGTCCATAGGATAGAACATTAGAAATCTTCCAATTGCGCGGATTAAAGCTTTTTGTCCAATGGATGATATTTCCTTTGCACTGCGAACAGACTCCGCTACTCGTCTCCACCGTCCAACTTTAGAGTGCCAACCGCGGCACTCCAACTACGCAGACGTAAGTCTCTGGCTGCATCGGTCACGCATTTCTTGCTTTAGCAATAGTCCCATCGCTGTTAGCTTCCACCTTGACCATCCCCTTCATCAAACTGAGCAGCTTCCTACTTTCGCTTCGTTGAAATTTAATCCATCTGTTCAGCATGCACGAATTTTCCAAACCCAACAGCTACGCTTATAAAACATCAATCATTCAACATGAACAAGCATTTTGTTATTTAAATCATATTTTATCCTATGTTAAGTTCGTACCTCTTCCGTCCAATTGAATGCTAAATATCAGCGTACTAAAGCCCATTACCTAGAAGCATTCAATGTCATGAAATTTCATTAAAGCCTATTAAAGATTAATAAATTACATTAAATTTGGTAATATATAGTTTGTCTACTAAATGACATAAAAGTATGCATAATTAATTTTAAATAGAGATAAAAGAGTGATTATATAATGATTTCCTCAATATTGTCTCTATTAATTTAAAAACATGAAAACCCACTATAAAGGGAAGCTTTATCTAGAAATATAATTGTTCCAATTTTCATTACGACAGTACTCTTGATTCTACATTTTCGGCTGCAACCATTTGACAGGACCTTGTCCCAGGTCCGTGGTATGGAGAAAGTTGAAGTTACATGACCCGGTCATATATCTCGATGAATAAATAAAACAAATCCATTGCACATGGAAGTTTTGAAGCAATCCTAGCCACTTGCTAATTACACTGGGAATCTTTTGTTGTTGCGCCTAATACTCGGTTTTGACTTCTTTGTATTCAATGCCAGGCTTTTCAAAGTCCAATCTCTTTAAGGTGGGCCACCTTTCGATCCCTTACGGCTTCTAGCGTCCTTTAAAAGTGGGCGTGACTCATGGTTGGTACGCTGAAGGCATGGAAGACTTGAAAATCAAATTCCATGTAGTAGTGGCTCACATCGATTTTGGACCGTTTCACCAATTCACACTATCCCCCCTACGTTGTGCATTATTTTATTTTCGAACTTGGAATCTTGACTGGAAAATGGATGGTCAAGATTGCTTTAATTTTTCCTCTCTTTCCTTTCATTATTTATAATATATCTAAGCCCATATTTCTCCTTCACCGCCTTCTTCATTAACAGGCGAGCGCATTGGTTTGCTTCTTCTCCAGCTCCTAATGAAGCACAAGAAGGGCCAGCACCATCTTTTCTTTTCTTTCTTCTCCATCTTCTCCATCCTTTGTGGTGTGAAACTATGCTGTCGGCCCATAATGGCCGAGACCGTCGAGGGTGATGGGAATTCCACACTGCCAATGCCATTCCATGTTGGCGTAGTTCTGGATATGGAAACGCCGATTGGAAAGATGAGCATGAGCTGTATTTCCATGGCCGTATCTGATTTTTATGCTGCTCATCGAAATTACAGGACGAGGCTCGTGCTTCACAATAGAGACTCGAAGAGGGATACAATCGCAGCTGCCTCTGCAGGTAGCACCGTTTTGTGTTGCTTTTAAGGTTTCATTATGAGAGTAAAATTTTCAGTTGCTTCTTATTGTTGACAGTAAATAGTCTGTTTGCATTAATTCCATGGAAACATTTGACTTCACCTTGTTCTATAGTTGTGGGTGTGTCTGATTGCACTGGATTTCGCTGGTTAACATAATGCGACTAACAAAAATCATGATTTAACAGATTAAAAAAGAAAAACAAAATGAGGAATATGATTGAAGTTAAAAATGAAGATCAAACCATTTGGATATGAAATGTTCTTATCATTTAAAAAGTTGAATAACTTAAGGTTAATTTTGACCATTGAAGATAAGAAATTATTACGCAAAATTGAAAATAACATGGGCAATATTATATATATATAGATATGTTTGTGTATGTGCAAGATTGCTTAGTTTTAGAGGTTTACTTGCAAATATCAAGAACAAAATCAATGGTTGGTAGAAATTATTTTGGACCTCCTTTCCTTTCCTCTTTCTAGTGCATAAATATAAAGCATAATTTTGATATATTATTGATGCAACCAAATGATATGATCGAAATTAACTTCCCAGACATCGAGTGCTTCAGATTTCAGAAATGAAAATCATGATCTAATATGTGTGTGTGTGTGTGTAATCTTACATGCATCATTGTGAGGTATCTTTACAAAGGACCAAAATGATCTATTTCAGTGGTATTGAATTGTTGAAAATGGGTCAGTTGCATACTAAAATGGATAGCCAATTTAGAAGACCTTCTCCCATATACATAATCCAAATACATCTCAAGCCTTCAACACATATCCAGTTTGTACCACTCTAAAAAATTGGATTTTAGAACCTTGGAGTTGACTTGATCGATAATCTTGGATATTGTTGCAAACTTATCTCTTATACAAAATTACAATGATCAAACTTGCTCGATCCCATTTTTTTATGTCAGCCAAAATTGTTGGCGTCTAGACCTTGACTAAGTGCCTGTAGTTTGGCTAATGGCTCAGGCGGTCCATCGACTGGCTAGTCCTAGCTTGTTCCTAGTAAGGTTACATGGGTCTCGTTTGGACTAGAAGAAAGGGTTTGTTTAAGAAGTGGGTCGTCGCCTAATCTATAACAAGTAATCTTAATTACGCTTCAAATGGTAGCATTAAGTCACTCTAAAACCTCTATTACATAGTACAAATGGACGCAAGCTACTGGCCGGATGTGCAAGCTTTTTAATTATCACAAATCAGCGGAAAAAGTTTAATTGTTCTCTAATACTTTGTACTTCTGCCAATTGTAGCACTCGACTTGATAAAAAATTTCAAAGTGCAAGCAATCATCGGTCCCCAGAGGTCGGACCAGGCCAACTTCATGGCGCAACTCGGAGGCAAAGCTCAAGTTCCTGTTCTTTCTTTCACTGCCATCAGCTCCTCTCTATCGCCCATCCAAACTCCATATTTCATCCGGACTTCACAGAATGATTCCTCCCAAGTGAATGCCATCGCAGCCATCGTTCGAGCCTATGGGTGGAGAGCTGTTGTCCCAATCTACGAAGACACAGATTATGGAAAAGGAATGATTCCTTATCTTAGTGATGCCTTGCACGAGATTGATTCACACATCCCATATAGGAGTGTCATTCCTCGCTCAGCCAACGATGACCAAATTGCTGGCCAGCTTTACCAGTTGATGAGCATGCAAACGAGAGTGTTCGTTGTCCACATGGGCCCTTCTTTGGGCCGCCGTCTCTTTTTAAAGGCGAAGGAGATTGGAATGATGAGTCAAGATTATGTCTGGATTATAACAGATGCTTTAACCAATTTCGTTGATTCTTTCAATCATTCAGTCATTGAGTCAATGCAAGGCGTTTTGGGTGTAAAGCAATATGTGGCTAATTCCAAAGAGATTGATGACTTCAAGATTAGATGGAGAAGGAATTTCACCCAGGTTAATCTAGACATGGATGTAGCCAAGCTGAATGTTTTCGGTATTCGAGCATATGATACTGTTACGGCACTGGCAATTGCAGCAGAGAGAGCTGGGATGGAGTATTCCCACCATAGAAACAAGGTAATTGGAGAGAATTCCACTGAATTAGACTCACTTGTAGTCTCTTCAGTGGGTCCAAAGCTTCTTGGAGGCATAAGAAAGGTGGAATTCAAAGGATTAGGTGGTGCATTCCGTCTAGTCAATGGAGAGTTACAGTCCTCAGCCTTCCAGATTATCAATGTGATAGGAAAAGGACGGAGGGTAGTTGGGTTTTGTACTCAAGAACATGGGATTTCACAGGATTTGAACTTTAGTCCAAGGAATCGACATTATTCAAATTCCGTTGTAAATCTGCGTCCGATTATCTGGCCTGGAGAAACGTCTGTGGTGCCCAAGGGCTGGGCAATACCAACTAGAGGGAAGAAGCTACGGATAGGAGTTCCCGTAAAAGAAAGGCTATTTGAGTTCTTGAAGGTGGAGAAGAATTCCAGCACGACGGTCGTTAGTGGATACTGCATCGATGTATTCAAAGCAGTAGTAGAGGCCCTGCCTTATGCTCTACAGCATGAGTTCATTCCATATCAAAGAGAAGATGGAAGGAAGGCTGGAGATTATGACAGTCTTCTTCAGCAAGTATACCTGCAGGTAAGCCTTGCTTTGGAATTAATTAATACTCCCATATTATTATTTTTCAATTTACCTGTTTGAGAAAATTATCATTTTAAATTAGAATGACATAATTCACTAACGAATTATGAACGAATTATACATATCATAATATGATGAATGGAATATTGCGAATGTAGATCTTGCCATTTTATTCAATAGATACTAGCCTAAAGTCAATTAGTTATCATTTGTTCTATTTAAGAGAATTCTGATCAAAGCTCATTGACAACTGGCTATTCTGATCAAGTATCCCTTTGATCATAAAAATAAAGTAACTTAGAATTAAGAAATTAGATTGCCATGACTTGTTTTATAATGACTTCTGCTAGTCATAAGAAGGTATTACCATTCATTCTGTAAGCAGCTAAAGTCAGTTGTTGAATACTCTTACGTGTTGGAAACTCCCTGGCTTCATTTAACGTCATCTTTGAGTTGGCTCGAGTACTCATGAGGCTGTTGAGCCGACTTTCAGACTCTCCCTGGTTTCCAGGTTATTCTTTCAACTTCGAGAAGAAGTATTTCTTACATGTTGATCTTGCATTTGCAGAATTATGATGCGGTTGTGGCAGACATGACAATCACAGCAAAGCGGTCATCATTTGTAGATTTCACCTTGCCATACACAGAGTCAGGAGTGACAATGATAGTTCCTGTAAAAGAGGACGAAAGCAAGAGAACATGGATATTCTTGAAACCTTTGACATTAGATCTATGGCTGACAAGTGGCGCTTTCTTCATCTTCACGGGCGTTGTAGTGTGGATTCTTGAGCATCGCATAAATGATGACTTTAGGGGCCCACCTGCGCAGCAACTTGGCCTAATCTTTTGGTTCTCCTTCTCTACCCTTATCTTTGCACACAGTAAGTACTTCTTTTATCTATTTCTATCTATTTGGTCTTTTATCGTATAGGGTGACGAATCGGAAGTTTCATAATCTGTAAATTTAAGCATCCCCATTCACATGCATAGTTCATAGAAATGTGTGCAAAATACATTAGGAATAATCAAGAATATACAAGCAAGCATAAATTAATCATATAGAGAATTCACGTGGTTCAACCTTAACCTACTCTATCAGATAAAAGAATAATTTACTATTCTAAGAGAACAATTACACCCTGCCTCTTAAACACAACTCTCTGTGTCTATCCCTCTCTATGCTACTTCAACCCTAGAGAATATAAAGATTTATAACCCTACATAATATACATTCCTCAAAGTGTATATCCCACAATACATATTACCCAATATGTATAACCTATGTGCAGGCCTAGTGGGCCTTGCAGAATATAAAACACATACCCAACAAATCTTCACTTTGGTTTGAATTCTGCAGTATTCAACCAACTTAAAAAAGAACCAATGTCAATAACCATCCCGCAAGCTCACCAAAAATTGTTTACCACACTTTAACCAGCATGGTCCACTATAGCCTTTTTGGGTGCCTCTATAGCTCACTATCATTGTACAACTCGACGTGGCTCTACCTCTCTCATAGTTGTAATGCAATTTCTACCAGAGAGATACCACGGACAACCAAAGTAAACGTTACCCATTTCTTCTCAAAATCATTTATAGACTTGACCATCTAACTTTCCACAGACTTGATCATCTGTACTCCACCTATACCTACAACTTGAGATCTCATAGGATCTCCACCTGTTTTCACAATCTCTATCAATCTATAAGGTTTTCCAATCATCTAACCCTTCATTATAAATATGGCCTATCTATTCACCTTGAGAACTCCACCTCCAACAGATATTCTGTAACCTCTGAAGTCCAAAGCTCCTAATGAAATCAAGATTATTCTTAGATCCACTACAAGCTTTACATCAACCAGCGTTCTAACAACATCATTAAACATGCGAAACCATACTATCCCTACGCTGGCAATCATGCTCTCTATTTTGTTTGTCATCCGCATAGTACCACCATCACGCTTCTTGTATGTATTGAACTGCTCTTTAACTACACATATGTGAAAAGAACAATCAAAATCTAAAATCCAATAAAGACCATCCATACCTACTTCCGTTGTAAGCAAGACATCATTTTCTTTAATAATTGCAGTCTCATTAGATGATTCCTCCATCTTCTATTTTCCTTTCTCTTTCTCTTCTTTCTCTTGATTCTCACGTAATATTTTCCACACCTCTAGCAATTGAAGTCTTCCTTTGACTTGGATCTTTTCTTGCCTCTTTGAAAATTATTATTTCTCTCAATAAATCTTCCTCTGTTGTAATGACCACTTGTCACCGCCAAGACACTCTCATTGCCTAATGATCCATTATTGTTATTTTTCCTTCGGGTCTCATACGTCAACAAGGAAGCAATGATCTCATTCATCTTTAATGTGTCTTTCTTGAACAACAATGTCGTCATAATATGATCATAAGAATCAAGTAATTAAGTTAACAGGAGTAATGTTTATCCTCCTTATCAATCCCAGAGACAAATATCTTACCCTTCTCTTCGGTTTTCACTTCCAAAATAGCTAACTCTGTCGATATTTTATTAAACTCATCCAAATGCCTCTCAAAGTCTTCCTTCTCTTCCAATTAAAGATTGTACAAATGCTTCTTTAAATATGACCTGTTCGTCAATGACTTTGACTTATATCTGCTCTTCAACTTTGTCCACACCTCTTTTGGATCTGTGAAATTAATGACCTCTTAAAGTATGTTATCTGCAAGAGATAATTGGATCGTACTCGTCTCTAGATTCCTAATATCTTGCCATACATCATCAGTAAGCTTTTCTAGTTTCTCTGACTTCTTATTAAGAGCTTTCACTTTTCCCTCACGAGTCAAGATATGCTTCACTAGTTGCTGCCACAAGGTGAAATCATGCTACCCATTGAAAGGTATAACTCCATTTCCTTCAAATTTGTTGGCTTTGTCGTCTGACTTGAGTTGATTTGTGTTATTGTCTTGTTTGAAGTCCCTGTCATCTCTAACATTCCCCAACTTCAAATATACACTATCTTGCACAAAAATCAAAAACAATCAGAATTACTACAATCTGAATTGTCTAAGTGATTCACAGCATCCCAAAACCTAAAAACGACACATAAATCACCAAAATTTGACCTCTACATCACCAAACATTGGCCAACAAAATCTGGTCGTCCAATCTCCTTCTTGTTTTATCCATTGCAACAAACATATTTCTTTGTGTCACCTTCCACCGACCGTCATTACGTTGTCAACCATCAACTATTGGTCGATCAATCCTCGCCAACCAGAAAATTGGCATCGCTTTTCTGATGCTGAAGATGCTTTCCCTGCACCGGATTTTAGATCTAGTCACCAAAAAGAAGGAAAAAAAACTTGTTGCGCTGCTGTCTTCATCACTGTCATCTCCACTTCTCCTTTAACAAACCAACCCGGCTCTCCACTGTCTCTGCTCACCATCAACAGTTGCCGACTATTTTCGACTAGGGAAAACCCACCACCGTCATTTCCTTCCTCTGTGCCAACTAGGAATAAAACCCAATAGCTTCGCTGCCACCTTTCTATTCTCTGTCGACGGTCGACCTTGATTTTCGATGAGTTGGGAGAAAAACCAAATAGTCGTGCGAATGTCACTCATCTGCTTGCTGTTGCATCCATTCACAACACAACACTGACCGCACGATGCCCCACCAAAATCGGTCTCTGGCCACTCCGATCAGCCTCTAAGAAACTGCAACCGACCAATTAGATTACACGCTCGTAGATGCACTTCTCGTGCATGTTGAAATCATCCAATCAGCATCCTTAGGCCGTAGCTTCCGTTCGATCAACCTTCATCCATAAATCCGGCAACCCTGCACCATCCGTCCACCCATAACAACATCGTCTTGATGCCCTGGACAATTTGTCCATGCTAATTTGATGCAGCCGTCAAAAATGCAAATTTGAAATATGCACCTCTGATTGGATCTAGCTGTCCAATTAGATCACGCCTGTGTACGTAACCCCCTTGATTAGATGCTTACACTCTTGTTCTCAGGATCACTAGATTTAAATGCTCAAAATATCACGAACAAAAGCTCTGATACAACTTGAAGGGAATAATTGAGAATACACAAGCAAGCATAAATCAATCATACAAAAAATACACCAAATTAACATGGTTCGGCCTTATAATCTACTCTACTAGAAAAAAATAATTTATTATACAAAGAAAATAATTACACATTTTCTCTTAGAGACAATAGTTTACCTCTCAAACACACCTCTCTATATCTGTCCATCTTTATGCTACTCTAACCCTAGAGAATACAAAGATATATAACCCTGCATAATATGTATTACTTAATGCATATATCCCACAATATGCATTACCCAATATGTATAACCTATGCGTAGGTTTAGTAGGCCTTGTAAAATATAAGACATATACCAACAAAATTTATGTTTTTCCATTATACAACTGCAATATAGAGATCTTTTGCCCTAAAATTGGGCACCACTTCCATCTTGTAAGTGGAAAGAAGTTGAAAAAAAGATTGCGCATTTTGTACATTATGCTTATTGAAGCATAAAACATGCTTGGGGATCTCTGTGTTGAATCTGATTGAAGTTGGTTGGCTTTGATACCATTTGATATAAATCATTTGAGCAGCTTATTCAAGGTTTAAAAATCACTTTAACATATCTTTAACATGGGTTATATCAGCAATTGCTGAATAACCCCATTTTTTTACTTTCAACCTTGCATAATGTAATTAGTATTTCTCTGTCTAAAACTTGGATCCCTCTAGACCTGAACTTATCCTAAAATTGATGACCTGTTGCAAACATTTTATATCATTAAAACATTGCTTAACTAGCATGAATCTTCACACAAAGTTAGTAGTATCAGAAAGCATTCCTTGTAAAGTATGAATAGCCATTTTATGCATCTTTATCTCTAGCCTCTCACCCGAGAAGGCAAAGAAAGTGATTTCCTGTTCCAATGACTGCAGAGGAAAAGGTTATCAACAACTTGTCCAGATTTGTAGTGATTATATGGGTGTTTGTTGTATTGATTCTTACATCGAGTTACACTGCCAGCTTGACCTCAATGCTGACAGTTCAACAACTACAGCCAACCATCACGGACATCACCGATCTTAAAAGGAATGGGGAATACATCGGATATCAGAATGGGGCGTTCATGAGAGAGTTCATGAAGCATTTCGACTTCGATGAGTCTCAGTTCAGGCCTATAACTACTCCTGAAGAATATGCCGAGGCACTGCTAAAAGGAAGCCATAATGGTGGTGTTTCTGCTATTTTTGATGAGATCCCTTACCTGAAGCTCTTCCTTGCCAAACACACTGAGTACACTACGGTTGGACCAATTTACAAAACTGGAGGATTTGGCTTTGTAAGCTCTCTCTCTCTCTCTCTCTCTCTCTCTCTCTCTCTCTCTCTCTCTCTCTCTCTCTCTCTCTCTCTCTCTCT
>JAYJMB010065689.1:2606-25299 GCA_036873735.1 Pouteria campechiana
GTAAAAACCGAGTAAGCCACCCAGGATTGTACCAGTCATCACCCTCAAGTACGCCCATCTCGCCGAACTCGTCATCCTACCCCCCTCTCTTTCCTGTCCGCTTCTCTTCAAGTCCTCGCTCCCTGTTCTTCGACTGGCATGCGTGTCAACATTCTGTGCACGTGTCTAGAGGTAGGCTTAACGAGCGGCACAGGTGCTCCATTCAGCCCCAGCTGTCCAGGCCCAAGGATTGAAACTTCAGAGCCCAAATACCAAAACCCAAGCCAACCTAAAAATTGCTGCGACTCTCTCTTGTGTGAGCGTTCTACCAGTGCCAAGTCTAGAAAATCTTTAAGTATCGGAGATTATAGGCATACAATCTTACATAACCGACTGAGAATAACTTAGGTTAATACTTCGAGAGAAGATTATAATTTCTAACTCTCCACTTTACTGAATAATTAGTAACTTGAGTATGGGATGCTAGAATTTTTACTTCTTAAAACATCATCTGGCTTGTAAAAATTATTTCTTAAACCCTATTCCCGTCCATGGATCATATAAATGCAGGCCTACATCCTATTAATTGTTATGTAAGTTTCACTATGAAAAATGTGGATTCACTATGAAAAGATGAATTTGACTATGGAAAAAAATAAGATTTACAAACAAGGGCCTGTTTAAGAACGTGGGAAGGAGGGAACTTAATATCATAAGATAATGGGTAACAATTGAAAATAAAATAAATAAAGATGAAATAGGTAAGCTTTTTAAATAAAATGGTGAAATTAATGATTAACAATATAGAAAAAAAATAATAAAGTTGTTTGGATAGTAAGATATCACACAATTAAAAAATATAAAAAAAATCTCTGTTTTTTCTCAACTGCTAAGCACAACCATCTTTTATAACAAAGAGGGAAGAACAATTTATGTCTTTTCGAACAAAAAGGAAATAAAAAATGTTTTTCTTCACCTCTCCACTTATCTAAACAGAATTTGAGTTAGTAGGCATCGTTGCTAAACGATCTAATTCTGAGCTATCGAAGGTGGTTTTGGGTTGTTTATCGACTGAACACTTCAACTAGCAAGGCCTGTTAAGACAGGCAGAATGTAACTTTATCTCAGAAAACAGAAGTAAATATAAATGTCTTCTTCGTGAAAATCTGTTCAATCGTGAGAAGGTAAAGTTGGTAGAAGAAGTAACTGTTCTTACCAGATAAAGAAGCTTTCCTGCGCCCTTGTCCACCAAAATACGTCGACAGACAAGACCAGCCAGACGGGGGTTAATCCAAGAAGGCAGTTATTGCAGCGAGCAAGCTCAATAGCAAAGCCAGGCGAATATATTAGGCTAAAGCCCAACTCTCCACCAGACCAAGAATTTGTCAAGTCTATCCAAATTAGAACACCCATCTGTTCATGGAATAAGAAAATCCTGGGCATGCCTAATGAGTGCCATGACTCTCAAGTGAATGTGGACGGACATCTCTGCAAGCGTCTATGCAATCCCTGGGACGCCAGACTTTCCTTGTTTTGGTCTTTTCGTATCGGAAAAGCATTCGGGGCCAGGAACACGCTCCAGGTACCATATCATCAAGCAAGTGGCCGATCACGTCCTTGGCATCTGCATCTACAGCAGGTGTATCTGTCCCTCCTCTCTTTACATTTCTAACGAAGAAATCCCCATTGGATAATCTCATCGTTCGATATTAACCCAATGGCCTTCGTAGGAAATTTTGGGTGAGTTTGGGTATGTGTTATCAATATTTTCACATTCAAATCTACATTTTTCAACATTAATATTATCTAGCCTTTATTGCTCGGCTTGACT
Source organism: Pouteria campechiana (assembly GCA_036873735.1). Classification (NCBI taxonomy): domain Eukaryota; kingdom Viridiplantae; phylum Streptophyta; class Magnoliopsida; order Ericales; family Sapotaceae; genus Pouteria; species Pouteria campechiana. The sequence goes on from JAYJMB010065689.1 coordinate 4,417, forward strand.
GAACGAATTATTTCCAAATTCCAACATTTCTCTTCTCAGAATCCTATGCTCAAACAGGCCGTTAAATACTACAGGTTGTACGTGGCCTCTGCCATTAATTGAATCCTGTGCGGCGTGGGAGCTCATGTTGCTAGTGCGGTGCGATGCGTGCGCTTGTCTGAGTCATTTCACGGGTACCGGCATGTGGGACACGGCTCACAGCACCTGATTTGGTGCACCGTGTTGTACCAGCGACCAGTCAACCTTTTGCCCACCCTGGGCTGGTTTGCTTTCCCTGACCGCCCTGCTGATAAACACTAAAACAGAAGAAAAATACCAAAAGGCATTGATTCTCTGCAGCGCTGACACGCACGGATGACTACGGGCCCGTTTGGCGCCGTTGAGGAAAGTGTCGGTATAGAGTGCTTTTATAAAAGTGCTGAGGCAAAAAGTTATATAATACCAGGCATTGCTATCTTAAAAGTGCTGTTAGTATTATTTTTATGTTTGGCCTAAGATTACTAAAGTGCTTTTATACAATAAAATTATTAAAAATAATAAATAAAAATACCTTTTTAGTTTAATCCATTTACTAGTAAAATTTTAAGTCATATATATTACATTTATTAATATATTTCATATACTTTATATAAAAATATATAAATTATACAAAATATATTATACATATTGTGTAAAATATAGTATAAATAGATTTGGACACCATGTAAAATCTTATCTATATTATTCACAAACATGTAAAAAATATATATATATATATAATAAATATAATATTGATAATATAGATATACATACATATATATATTTAATATGTATAAAATTAAATTATTATATATAATATGTAATGCATATTATATGAATTTCATATATAATTGTATTATAATATATGTTTTATATAAAGTAGATGATTTTTGTTAAATATGTATTGCATATTATATTTGTAGGAAAAAAGTAACCAATATAAATTCATATTTTAATTATAATGAAGTTATAAAAATATAGTAGTTGTACGACTTTGTTGGAATGGATGTTTTTACCCTTTATTTGTAAACACAAAAGCTGGCCACAAAATTTTCAAGATGAAGCTTTCGTTGAAACGTGCATTGTCAGCTCTCAGCTGTGGTAGTGAGAGGAAGCGCCCCAGAATATCCAGCCAAACACTCTCAAGAACTCACGCAAGCATGTTTGGGTCTCTAAAGGCGTGTTTGCGCTGGGCAAACACGGCTAAACAGGCTATAAAACTACATGAGGCATGCATCTCATTTGCTAAGATTTTTTAAAAGACGTCGAAGAAGAAAAAAATGCACTTTTAATTATTGTTCCAAGTATTGGATGGCTATATCCAATTACAAGGACAATTTTATGAAATGGTATTTATTTGGGAAATTCATTATGAGTATATATATGAAAAAACCGAAAAATGATTAAAATATTTTTTTCGCTTGATGTTCAGGATTAGGATTAGGATAAACGGGTTCAGGAAAGTTCATTCGAAAAAACTAGTTTCCGACATAGTCCTTTGATAAAAATTAGGCCTTAAACGAAGGAGAGGAACCTTTTCTATTTCTTTTACGTCAAACAAACTCACTCTATTGAATTTATAACTGGCTTTGTCATATCCCGTTAATTCTACTTTATCTTAATTTATCCAATTTATAACTGGCATTGTCATATCCTGTTAATATTGTCGTTTTTGTTTTGATCAATTCTTTTACAAATTTTACTTTTTGTCCTTTTATATTTCTTTTACGTCAAAACAAACAGACTGTTCGGAAGAAATTGACCCCCCACCTGCAGGTTGCACATTCAACACATGCAATGAAATGCCGCCCATTACAATCGAATGCATGAATACAAAGAGAGTAGTGACGTAGGGATTGCCAAGTGCCCCAGGACAGAAAAAATTGCAGCGACAAGGGACACATGGATATTGGTCCAACTTGCATTGCTGTTGAAATTATCAGCTCTCTGCGCCGCTGGTTAATCTGGGAAAGGTGACGAAGCAAGTACTGTCGTGGATTCACGTGGCTTTTTGGCAAGCTAATCAATCATCCACCAACCGCTTCCATAGATAGCCACTGAGGCCACATGGCTCGACCCACATTGACCACTCATGCCTAGCGCATATCTAGAGATGAATATCTGGAGATAACGCGGGAGGGTGGGAACGCTCAAAGCTAAATAGAAAGACACTTATAAATATTCGAGCATCAATCCCTTGGAAGGAGTAATGCATGGAACTAGTTATTCAGTAGGTCGGAAGTACATGGTCCACAATCTAACCTACTGCATGCGCCGACCAGACAAATACATAACCTGGTCATGAGTATACATAGTTTTAAGTGGCAAGGCTACCATCTCTGGGTCTTTGCCTCCACAGCCTAACCTTTTCGGGTTCAGAACACCCAAGAGAAAAGCTTTCCTTAAAAATTCTCACGTACCAGGAAGTCGCCATTTTAGTAAAGCCGATCCTAAGACTTATGAGTAACAACCATCTCTAATTTTTATCTTTGAGACTGTAAATGAGCTAGGAACAAATAAGGGTGACTTGTTACCAGCAGTTGCAAGCGGTCTTTTTTTCATATCTCTGCGGCCTTGACAAAAGAGGCTGATTTCGATAGAACATATATATTTTATCTTAATATAGGGTGGAATATGAATTTTTAGTAGTTTGGATTAAATGGATGATTGAAGATGAGTATTTTAGCCAAAGGGTAAAATCATTTTGTTTTATTAAATTAGTCAAAGTTTGGGCAAAGTTCAGCAAAATTCCTTGAAGACTATTAAAATTTTTCAAAATTAGGGAAAGTTTGTTATAAGCATGAAAGTTTGTTAAAGAGAGCTAAAGTTTAATTAAAGTTCTATAAAAATTTTAAAGATCGTTAAAATTTTACTAAACTATGATAAAATTGTGTAGAAAATTTTTAATGGGTCTTAAAACTTAATCGAAATAAATGGTCTAGATTTCATAGTTGAAGAGTGTGTAAAAACTATTTTTTAAAAAATAACTCAACTTATTAAAGGCAATTCACGCTCATTAAAGTTTTATTAAATGTATTATAGTTAGTTTAAAATAATTAAAATCACTATTATCAATTCATTCAAGATAAAATATTCAAGATAAAACTATGTAAAAAATTTTTAAGAAGAATTGAGAGAAATAAATGATTTAGATTTTATGGTTGAGGTGCGTAAAACTTTTTGTTTTGAAAATAAAGCCTATCTGATTTAATTGATTGGCAACTATAAATTTTATTAACTCTTAATACAGTTAGTAGCCTAATTGCTCCAATATATTAAAACTATTAATCCTTATTAAAATCTATTAAAGCCTGGTAAAGCCTAAAGCCCATTAAAAACTCAGTGAAAGTTTAATTAAGCTAACTAAAATTTGATAAAAGTATATTAAAGTTCATTATAACAAAACTATTAATTTTTAAAACTATTAACTTGTATTTTCTCTTCTTTTTGCCTATATGTTTATTATGTTATTAATATTTATAAAAAATTAAGAAAATACTTAATATGAACTCACAAATCCCTCCTTACACTCAATAGTTAAATTTAAATTAAGTCTTATGTTTTTTTTGTATTATCAATAAAACATGTTATTATGTTGAAGACTTCCCCTTGCAAACAATATCCTAGCCCATTTTCACGTCACCACGGTCTAGTTAGGTCTGGTGCTAAAATGTTGTTACGCTCGTTAGTTGTTCACTGTAGCCAAAATATATAATGGGTGGTTTAATCACACTTGGGGACGAGCTGTTCATTCAAATTGAATGTGGCCTGAGGCACAAACCGATTCGAGCTAGCTCGAATGAAAGCTGAACCGTGACGGTACAATTGCATCATCAATCCGCCCTCGCTTCTGAGCAGCTGCCAAACCATTCAGCCAACGTACGTTCTTATGACTCAGTCCTGGCTCAAATTCTATTGATCCATCAACCCTAACCACCCAGCCAATGGCTGTGAGATGGATGGTAGATGCTTAAAAGAAAATTTTCCAATGTTCCCGAATTCAAAGGACTAAACAATCGGATGCCTACATCCGCAACCTAACGTCTAATTCTGCCATCCTGCCATCCAAAAAGAATTTATATTTTAGGAACAATTTAGAATAATCCCATTTTTTAAAACATTTGGCTAGGCTTGGAATATTGTTTAATGACTCTACCTAACGGTCCATTTATTGACTAGATGGTTGCAAGACTGAGATTGTTTGATGTCTGTACATCCATGATAGGATGCGCGAGTCCCATCATCAAAATTGATGAAAATGCGGACCCCAGTAATGGTTTCGAAGATTTTGGCTGGGCCATGATTTGATATAATTCAATAATTCATGCTATCTTGTCTTTATCGGAAGCAATTGCATCAAAGCCACTCACCCCATAATCCAGCTAACGATACTTGGCAGTTCCCGAAGCCTACCGAGCATAAGCTAAACACGCGGCAAAGGTGCAACTTGGAATAGGTGTGAAAAATCTTGGGATAAACTTCTAGCATAATTGAAATAATGCTGAGATTTTCTCTCTCTATGCAGGGAAAAAAATCTCAGAGTTTCGTTATTCGCTTAGGCCACACAATGCGACCTGGAAATTAGGGATAAAAATGTTTATGGGTCATTTGAAATGTTCAGTGGCTTGATTTACGCGTGATATATATGATCCATCGAGAGTTGCCCAGCTGATGAAAGGCCCAGATCACAAAGAGTTGCCACTGCATGGCAAACGGGATACCATGGGGAAATCGAAGCTCCATACATGGGTTTCTAGCTAATGAATATCCAACCAGAAAGGATAGATGAAATAAAGCGATCCACCTATCTTTATCGATTAAATAAAGGTAGATAAAGCACATGGGGCAGCGCCACTGGGCCGCCCTATCCCTTTCTTAAGTTACCAAAAAACTACTGCCTGTTCTTGGGAATCTTGGATGGGGCCCAAGGGCGAATGTGTGGTGTTAGAAAATATCAAAAAATAAAAAAATAAAATTATAATAAAAAAGCAGCTTTAAGTCAAGTCACATAGAACCCTTCAAAAGTACACTACGAGAAATCTGATTTCACCTAACAAAACTTAAACCCAAAATCTTTGAGTCTAAAGTTTCTTAGAAATCGATTGACCTAAGTAAATTTCATATTTTTTAAAGCAAGCTACATATATAAAAGCTATTTTTAAAAATTTTATTTTGAAAACATCCAACTTGTGGGCCCCGCGAGCTCAAGGGCTGTGCATGAACAGAGTGTCATGATGAATTACAGCCACCAGACAAGCACAAAGAGAACCACGGCCATCACCTATCCTTACACCCATACAGTTGTGAAAACAACCTAACATAGGCAGTGACGTGGGGGGAAGGAAGATCAAGGAAGAGGTAAGGTTAGCACGCAGGACCACAGCAAATTGTATTTCTCGGGACCCTTCAACTTGTGGCTCAATAGCTAAGAGGGGGATGAAAAAATCGTGATGATTGGACAGTTAAAAGTGATCCTTGACCATGATATAAAAATTGGATGGCTAAAACAACAGTCTTTTAAGGAAAATCTTAGATGCCCAGGCAGATTTTGCTGAGCAGTTATGACGATTGAACCTTAAAACTGGATATCTTGTGGTCCCCGGGCCGTATCACTAACCAAAAAGCTAATCTTGGTGATTTTCATCTCACTAACAGAATGTAAGCATTTAAGAATTAGTCAAACAGGAAAAATTTTTGGCGTTTTTCAGTCTGTCTATTTTGGGGAATGTTTGCTTAATTAAGGACTGTGGTCCTCACAATGCAATTTGTTCTGTTTCATCCAGTCCAGCTGCAGAATCATGACTTAGTGACAGCCGCTAAATGTAGTTGGATTTGTTTGTCATTTTCCTCTTCCACATCGATCTATGAAAATCAACTGATTGTATGGGACGGACATTGTTGGGCTATTGTGGTATGAAATGGAATAAAACAATTTAATTTAGTATTTTTTAAGGTTTTAATTTTTAAAATATTGATCAAAACTTTAATATTTAGTATCAAAGCCGATTCTACATGCCGAATTTAATAGAGGGGCTATGTAGAACAGAATGTAAATCTATCCAAGGGAGGGTATCGAGTAGAGAAAAAGCCATAAGAACATCCACAGCAGCATGATAGTCTGTTAGGTGGCCCAGCTATTGTGAGTGTTGGAGGACAGCATCAACCAAAGTGTGGTGAGATATTAGGATTTTGGGAGATCCGACGTATGATATAAGATTGGGGTAGGGTTAATGTAAAATATAATATAAAAATTTGATCTTTGATGTTTTTAGAGGTACGATTCTTTTAAAATATTAATTAGAACTTTAATACAAAGTCGAAATGGGGAAAATTGAAAAAGAAAGAAGAAACAGTAAGAAATGAAAAAAAAAACGAAAAGGAGTAAGAAAAAAACTTTAATGTCGAGGGAAAAAAAAACTCTAATTAGCTTTCGATGAGTACAAAGTTAGAGCTGTTGGGGATCTAAATTCAGAATGTAACCTTGCTAAATCGGCAGAAAGATGCTACATAATATTGTGAATGCTTTTTTTTTTATATATATATGAAGGTGGCTTCAATATATATTTCAATTGACCTTAATTTCAACAAATCCAATTTTGGGTCTAATTTTATCCTAATCTAATTGTTTCAGCTTCACTTTACCCTTGCTTTGGGTAGCAGTTTTAACCTGTCAATTTGCATGTCACATTTTAAAATATGTGAAAGCCTGTATATGTCAGGACCACAAGGCCAAGTGGCCCAAGTAGACACAATTCACGTAGTCCTGTGAGCTATAAAAAGCGACCCTCCTAGAAGCCTCAGCCGGCTACAGCGTTATCTCGTTAAAAGACTCCTCCTAATGGGTTACCCAAAAACGTCCCAGACAATGGAGAAAAATCCCCCGACTCACCGTCAGCGTGAATACCCGGAATTCGACCTAAAAGAGGAGTTCTTGAAAGCTTGCATAACGAGGGAGAAGACCAATTCAAGACGATTCTCAGCTTCCAACTTGAGTAGCTACAGAGAAGAAGCAAGGTCATTTAGGTACCAAAACAACATATCCAGCACAGCGTCTTCCCCTGGTCACTTCTCAAGAGGTACGTTTGGTCAAATAATGCAATGGTTTGTTCTCTTTTTTTTTCTCTAAATGCAGTGGTTTTTCTTACACTCTTCACGATATTTTCTGCCAGACTCCTTTGACCCGTCTACATATTCCTTCACTGCAGCTATCAAAGGTAAGGAAAATTGTCATAAAGTATGTGACGATGATGTATAGCACGGTTTTGGTTTTGATAAATGAAAGCCAAAAAAATCTCAGCTAGATTTGGATTTCAGTTTCTACAAGTGAGACCGACTGCCAATCAAATTGCCGGCAGGATTGGCTATATTGTGAATTGCCCAAGTAATGAAAATCTTTTTAAAGATTGGAAAGAAATCCTACACCATGTACGGGCTTGGTGGTGGTTTGATTCTAAGATGTGGTTTTGTTCATTTGGTCAGCATTGCAGGCAAGGTCAGGGTCTGGGTGGGAGTGTTTGTCTGGGAACAATTTGCATTCGAAGTGGAATGAGGCTGAGAGGTATATATGCAACCCTCTCTCAGGACAAGTCCCACTTGAGTGCTTGTCTGCCAAGACGCTGAGTGGAAGGTCCTTTACTAATCCAAGCACCACCAAATCAGCTCCGCTGCTTTGTTCAGGTGCACGCCTTATGCAAGAGCGGACTACCATAACGCACGAGGAAGATGATGATGAAGGGAACTCTACACCAGGTTTTTGCACTTCTCTTTCGAGTGCCTTCTCCCTCTTTTGCTTTTGGGGTTCAGTCGTCTCCATCCATCGGAAAATGACTGGCGGGAATCCTGGGCTTTGCTTTAAAATGGTAATTTGAAAGTTTTTCGAATTCCAAGCAACCTCTAGGATTCCTGCCATATGTGAGTGCGACTTTGCAGAATGTTTGGACTCTGGCCAACTAGATTCAGACAGTGGGAAAGAGGCATAGACTGACTTTTACTGCATGTTCTGAACGTAACATTTTCGCTTTCTTCTTATGTTTTTCCTATAACTGCTCTTGTTAAACTTACTTATATCGCCTTTATCCTAAATGGCTTTTTCCCTGATACCACCTTTTTAAAATGTTTTCAAAATTCTTTAAGGTATGTTAACACTTATTAGGTGGGGCGATTGATGGTGTTACACAAAGTACAAATCTTATTTTTTTCATTTTGTATCTGTTGATATAAATTTTGAAAGCGACGTTTGATGCATGGTAATCGGTAAGTGAGCAAGTACATTTATAGCTGAAATAAACTAAAAGTAAATTTTCAATCACATCCCAAGTGGTGAATGCACTTGCATCAACCGCCACACCATGCTGGTGTACCTTGAGTTTTTTTTTTTTGTTTTTTTTCAATCACTTGGATTGCATGTTATGGTAGCCACTGTTGTTTCACCACCATCTGAGAAATTTCATTCCTTCCCTCACACCATACATAGCGGTTGTTTTGTACTTAAAAAATTAGAAAAGAACAGGTTTATCCATGTATGAGCGGATGCAATAATGTGGGCCTTGTGGTGGTTTGCTTTGCTGTGGCAGGAAAGGAGCCGGTCGAGAAAATTGGAAGAAATGGACAGATGACCAGAGATGTGGGCACGCAAAGCAGCCCACCTTATCTTAGCTCAAGCAGGGCCAGCCCTGAATTGGCTCTACCCATTAAAGAGATACCGTTGACAAGCTGTGAGTTGGGAGGAGGAGAGCCATTGAGTTTTCATCTGAAATCAATGCAAAAAGAGGATCAGGTACATTCACTTCCAAATCCACGTAATAGCGTGTATGGTTCACATGCAACAATTACATGGCGAAAGCTGGTTCTAACCCCCGCAAGTTTGGTAGAAGATTTAGTGATCTAGATCATTGGTTCATTGGGCCTAAAGCAGAATAAACGTTTTCCAAATCTTTTTCTTGATATGACAATAATCTTGAGGTAGGGTTATGAGATGTTTTCGTCCATGCCGGGCGAAATAGCCAATGGTCTGGATCACTAAATCAGCGTGAAGTGTTGGGGGAGTTGAATGCTTACGCATAAGCATAGAACTTGGTTAATGAGTGCAAATAATCTTCTTCTCCGTCAAAATATCAATACTTCAAACGGGAAATCTTTTTTATTAAATACATAAAAAAATGTCACAGTACTTTTTTCCGTAAAAAGCTGAGAGTGGTTTTGACTGTTTATCTAAAATTACACCATTTTTTATTAGTCAGGAAGTATCTATCTAGGATGTGTTTGGTTACAGGCAAAAGTTAAGTATAAACTATACATTATTTATACCTTCACTTTATTTTGATGTGGTATTTATTTACTCATATTTAGTTGGTGCTACTTAAGAAAGCAAATCATCTCAACAGTACAAACACAAGCCCTATATTTGTGTCCTTGCTGAACATATTCTTAGGTGTGATATATAGAATAATTTTTCCTTTTCCATATGTTTTCAAGTCGCCATTATCAAAAGCGAGGACATCCCTACGTGGGAAATCTTTTGCAGTTCATCCATGTAGACCCATTTGGTTAAAAAGAAAAAAAAAAAAAAGTGATGAGAGACAACTGATAACATACAGAACTATATCATCAAATCAAGATCTGGTTCTAACAGACATATAAAACGGGAGATAGTATACATCTTTAGTCGAGAGCCATGAGGCGCATTCAAGAATGCATGGGCTGTACGTGATCATATCCTTCGTCTATGATCTTAACCGTCCCTATTCATCAGTAAGATACCTTTACCAGTTATCTTACTGCAATCTTAGGGCTTGATGTATGGCATGGAGAAAAAAGGAAAGGAAATGGAAAGAAAATGATTTCAACAACTACATAGATATAATGTCAGCTATAAAATAATTAAAGTTCAAAAAGATAAGTTGAAAATAATTTTGAAAATAAGTAATAATGAAAAAATGAGTTGTTCAGAAGAATACATGTCAAATCAAGTCTTGTAAAATCCATAAAAATGGTTTCCTTCCCATGATGTAGATCACGCGCTCAAGTTTATCAGATACCAGTGGGACCAGCAGAGTGACTGTTAATGTGACGGACAGCTTAAATAACAAAATCTATCGGCAGTCTGCATGGATGTGTGTATGCTTGGTGGCGACAAAGCAAAACCAAACAAAAAGAAATAGTACAGCTTTTTATTAGTTCCGCAGTGTCTAGCCATATTTGCAAAGAAGGTAAGTGGACAGCTATGCTTGCTTGGCTCCCATTATCCCAACAATATGCAGCCCCGCCACGCGAATTCGTAAGTCGAACGACCACTTCGCTGGCTCTAAGTCTGAGTGGTCTATACCGTTTAAATGTCTAGATTGGCCAACATGTGTATTGTGTATGCCGGAAAAACTTCCATGTCGTGATCTAGATTGGCCAGTGTCAACCTGGATTTGGAACTTATCAGTCTACTTATAATGTTTATAGTTTGACAATGTTAGTTAGTGTGGGTAGAGGCCAAATTGCTTAGGTTGAAGTATATCTAGGCTATATTCATGGAAAAAATGCTTTCTAAAGTGGCTAATCATTTTAGAGTGACATGGGCTCTTTTAACTTTGTATGAGGGGTGTGAAAGCGGCTAATCATTTTTAGAGTGGTATGTGCTCCTTTAACTTTGTACGGGGGGCGTTAGGTAATTATCTTTATGTTTCCATGTTTATCCATTACAAAGAAATTAGATCTACAAATATCGGAATAATGACTTGAAATAAGCCAAAATACTTAAAAGAAATCTCTGCATGATAGAATGATCTAAAAGCATTTTTTTTTCTTGATTTGTAGCTAGTATTGGATCATAATTAAACCAACAATCAAAAAGTCCCAAGTTGAAGTATTTCTGTAAGTTTAAGCTCTCCAATATACCCTTAGGCTAGCACATTTACGAAATAAACGTAAGCGTATGCATTCGCAACCATCCATGCCCGCCAAAGCTTGCAACATCAGCCTACTTTGTGGCAAAACATGGTCATGCTACATAGCCCTCTTGAAAAAATTCTACCCCGATTTCTCACTATGATACTACTTAAAAAGAAATTAAACTAATGATGAATTGTTAATCTTTGTGTGTTATATGATTGGAATTTTTGGTATTTATTTATTTATTTCCGGTATTTTCAACTTTTCCCCTGTGTTTGTGTCATTGGAGACTTCCAAGCACAAATCTCTTTTGTTTGTTTTCTCTGCTATTTTCCAATTTCCTAACTATGATTGAGGGTAGTTGTACTCCATTTTACTGTTCATACCTGGCCAAAATTGAATGGCTACGAATTTTTTTTCGAAAGATACTAATGAATACGGTGTCTGCTGGCGTATGGGCCGAAGCAAACATACAGACTATAGGTGACTGAATAAAAGCCGTATCTTTACAGACTCAGAACCCAAGTAATATGTGCATGCAAGCTTTGACGGATCACAGGCCACAAATATTGTACCTTCCTCCACATCTTGCTTCACCCAAGGAAGACACGCTGTACTCTTGATTGGACCAGATTCCTACATCACGCCTGCCGTCCGCTAGCTATTCGATTCTCTTAATTTAAATTTCGGCCCTATCCAACATTTGGGTGAGCGGGAAAGATGGAAATTTGTGGTACATAGCTCTTCCGGGCCTAGATGAGGCTTATTTAAAGTTCAAGTTGGGTTCTACAGGGATAACATAAATGCGTAGTGGTATAGTAAGGAATTGGTATGATCACGGGTGCAACTCGGTCCTGTTAGAGTTAGTTCTTGATTGACTCTATCTTAACTTTATTTATAAAAATTTTATCCTACACTATATTTAAGTTGGTTTGGTTTGAGGTTAAACCTATCTAACTTTTTTTATAAATTAGGTCGGTTTGGTTTTTTGGTCAAAATTGGTTCTTTCAAAATTTAGTTTTATTGAATTATTAAGTAATTGTATAGTTCTAGTTATATATAATCTAAGTATGAATAAAGAAAATTCTTTCAAAGTAAAGAAAGCTTGCCATAAAATACAAAATAAAAATAAAATAAAATTTGTGAACAATCTTTATTAAAAATTATTAATGAGAAATATGAAATTTGAACTTTAACCTTTTACTTGTTTGCCTTGTATTCACATGACATCCCAATTATACTTAATTGTTGCACCAATTATAAATATTAAGGTAGAGATTATTTATAATTTATTAAAGGATAAGGGTAGAATTTATTGAATAATCTTTAAATTTTAAAACATAAATGCATATACTATGTAATAGTATAAAATATATGTACAAGTATGAAAATAATTCAAGTTGTGTTAGCTTATTTAGTCATTTAGTATTTTTTTTAATAATTCATATGGATCTGTTAGGTTTGGGTACCCAATGTTTTAAACCAAACTTACTAAAAAAATAAATGTGGACCAAGCAAGTGGAATCAATCCTACTTAGTGGGTCAAAAAAAGTAGAACTGCACTTGTAAAAATTTGGGTTGGTTTTAGTTTATAAGCATCCTACCCAAGTTGCATCATTAATATTGATCTTCTTGATTCAGTAGTCTTTACCTTACCCAAATTGCATCATTAATATTGATCTTCTTGATTCAGTAGTCTTTAAATCACATAAGCATTTTCTCTTTTTTTTTTCCATTTCAGTTTTTTAAAATAACATAAGCATTTCCCCATTTTATATCTTTATTTCAGTTTAAGAATTGATTTTTTAGTTTGTTCACGATATATGTGAACGATTTTCCTTTTTAATTTTTTTTTCATTACTAGTCTGAAGTTCTCTCTCTCGCTCTCTCTCCCTCCATTGTTGCGGAGTGCAGGTGGGAGGGAATGAAAAGCAAAAGAAACAAAAGAAAAGGAGGGAAGTGTACGAAAACAACAAGGCTAGCACATGCCTTGGGTGGGGCCATCTGACATTAAGAAAGAGAGGAAAGAAAGGCGTGGTGGTGGCAAATACAAACAAGAAGGAGAGCAGGCTGAAGCCGTGGAGATTTTGTTCTCAAGGCGGAGATAAAAACATAGAAGAGCGGAAAGCCAAAGATTCCTCAATCATGACTCCTCCCTCACTGCCTACGTGACTTTAATCGCAGGCAAGGGGAGGAAGATATGGATTCATGTGATCATGCATGGGTGAGGCTGGGCGTTGGCGTCGTTTCTTCTGGCGGTAGATTCGCAGAAGAAAGAGCGAGCGTGCATTGTTAGAAACGCAGGACTCAGACAGCTAGGCATTCACGTGCTGGACTCAAGACTGTCGCGATAGACTGGGATAAGATACGTGGTCCTCGTATGTCAGAAATATGCAGTTTTTTTTTTTTTGTTTTTTAATCTTTTTGTTCTGATAACTGGGCCCATAGTCCCTTGTTCATATTAAAATCATGTGGGGGTGGCCAGCCAGAATGTATGAATGGGATCAACGTTTAGATGGCTACTTTTATGCGTGGGGCCTTCTCACGAATTAATGGATGGCAGAGATCTGTCACAAGTGGAAAGGTTACAAATTGGGGTTTTCTTTGAGGGTTACTTTTTTGCAGTTGAGGTAGGAAATTTGCTTTCTTGCAAAAAAAAAAAAAAAAAAAAAAAAAAACACAGAATCCGTATCAAAGCATAGCATAGTTTAAATTTTGGTGCTGTAAAACGTCCCAAATTTTACCTTAAAAATAATGAGTTTTAGTGATACAACGCATTGAAAACAACACTAATTTATTTATTTTATTGAAATTTGTTATTTTTATGATAAGATTCATATTTTAGTAACATCAATTTTCATGATGTTCTGCACTAGATAGTCTAAAGTCTCAAAATGTTGTCTTTTTATTGTTCTGTACCACTTGGCATGAAAATCAGTGCAATTCCCCCTCCAATTCTATACAGCGCCTGGGTGGTTTCTCTTCCCAAAAAAAGCTTAAAACCCTAAAATGCCCTACAAGCTTCTTTGTGGTTTTGCTTAAGAAAGAGGGGGGAAAAACATTACGCTTTTGCCACTCGATTCCCAGGAATAGCAATCCCCGTACATTTAATCCCCCAGATTTTGATAGGGTGTATAATACGGTGTGTAATAAACGGTGTTCACAGAATCGGACCGGACCTGCCCGTTCTATGCAAATCGATTGGTGACCTGTACAGCTTGGTTGGTCTAATATTGAAAATTTTAAATTTTAATATTATTAATAAAATAAAAAATAAATTAAAATTATAAAGTATTATACAAAAGATCTATATAGTTAAATTAATATCAATGATTTAGATTTTTTAAAATTATATTTTATTATTTTTTAGAATACAAATCAATTCAACCAGTTGTACTGGCCAATCAAACTAGTTTGGCCACCGGTCCTTTTCTGATAACGCTGGTAATAGATTAATGCACGCATGTATATTCATCCAAACACACCCTGGCAAAGGTTTTCCACCCTGGACTACATATCCCCTATATGATCCAAGTAGTTTATAATTATGCGTTTTCTATTGAGATGAAAAAAAAAAAGATATCCGTCATGATTGCCTAATGATCATTAACGTTGGATTTATTATTTGAACGAGCATTAAACGTTTACATTTATCTTCCCTAAACAATGTGAGCGTTTAATAATTAAGTTCCTCATATAAATAATGGCCAATCACATGACTTCCAGGTACAAATGGTTTTGATCGTCATACCATTTTGAGTTCAAAACCTTATAATACCCCACTGTAAGAAGTCAGAACTGTACTTGATTAAAACACATAATAAAGTCCACAATTTGGCTGGTGAAAAGTGATATGTAATTAGTGAACTTTGAAAATGTTCCCATAAAGAACCTTAATTTATACGTCAAACAACCGCATATGAAGCACTAGAATCAACAGAACTCTGAAATTTAATCTCTGAAATCATTAGAATCAGTCATCTCCCTTAATTAACCTATCATAGAGATTATTGCTGCACGACTGCCCTTTAGCATAATAACAAATAATGCATTTCAAAAAGATTCTCATACAAACACGTATAAGACAATTAAAATTCTAGCATGGCCATATGTCTGGGCCAAAAAGTATTGAAAAGTTGATAGAAGTAAACGATCCAATTGCCACGAAGGTAATCTTTGAACAACATAACGTAAATAATATTATTTTTTTCATTATTATTTATGTTTGTTAATATTACTTGTACTATCCATTTTCTATAACCTTACTTCTTGCATTACTACTTATGGTTTTTAATATTATCTTTATTTATTTATTTATTTTTATCAGCTCTATAGCCGAAATCATTGCTAGCATCATTCCCGTTTTTATTTCTACTTAGCTTACATATCTTGCTATCTAAACATAGCTGAAATTAGGCGTCGACTGTTAATTATTTGGGGTCATTCAATTTCGTGAGATATCCATGATAATGCGACAGGGGAGTTAATAATAAACAAGTTTCTGAATCACGGTGGCATTGATGCATTGGATTTTCATCTTGAGAATAATAAGCTTCGGTTCTTTTGGCGGTGGCCAAATTATGGGCGCATTTAGATTATTGATGAGCTACACAGATGATCCTGTTGTCTCACACATCGTGTTGATGCGAATTCTTTGAAGAACTGTCGAAGTAGCTCTTGGACTGTGACTTGTAGACAATTTTAATTGGTTTAATCCGAATGCGTGTATGCTACGGCGGTGTGCAATTTCCGAGCACCGATGTGGCATCCATCTCAAGCTGCAAGAGCATCAAATAGGTGCAACCATTTCAACAGCAAGCTTCTCGTCATGCAATTTATAATGATTTTCAAGACATAACTCAGAAAAGCAAGTGGACCACTCAGAAAAGCAGGTTTGCACTGCTTTCCCTGACGAAGGAATCAAATTTTCTATAATAATGGACGAATCAAGACAAGACTGGCATACCGGTAGATAACAACTTTCTTCAATTTCACTGACATGGCGTAACGTGCGGGAGAGGCCTACCAAACTCCACCTGAATAAGTATGCCAAAGTCGTTAGAAAGGCCCTGATCATGAAACGGACCATCTATCAACCATCGATTTCCTTGGAGTGACAATCTCACCGACAACATGGTGAACAGTGATATACCTAATGGCTTTCTTGTGTCGGCCTGTATCAGCCCATGGGCCACAGTGAGGGTCCATGCTCTAGTTTTTCATTTGGAACCATCGATATTGTTACCACTTCAAAATTTAAGTTTGGTCAAAACACTGGCTAACATCTAATGTATCACCCGGATAGTCGTCCAAAATACGTAAACATTTTGGACATTCCCATTCTTTATTTTTGGGAGAAATCAGTGCTAGCTTTCCAACCTACAGGAATGTGGCGATTAGGACATACAGAAGCTGCTTCAAATTAAACCATTGAGTCCATATTCGATGCAGCCACCCAGTTACAGGAATTGATCTTTAAATCCTACCTAATACATGACAAAAATGGGAGAGGAATGTAGGTTAATCGCCCAACCGAGCCAACGGGTGCACCCACCAGAATGTAGCGCCATATCCAAACTGAGGATGTTCAATATCATGGTAGGTCTGTATTTTATTTTTGGCACCATAAAAATCTTGGTAGGTCATGAAAGGTGGAATATAAAGGTTTAAGGCAAGTTTGCGCCTTTCTCCTTGTGTGTCCCCGCCCTGAGGCCTTTAGTTGGGGAGCACAGGATGTATGTTTTCTAAGTGGACCCCAAAGAGGGACCAGTATGATCATTGCCCATTTATCTGTCATGTATATGGACAAGGGAATGGGTCCATAGGCAGGCGCTTCAGTTGGTTGCTTATAGCCGCAAAAGGGAACAAAATACTTTCAACCATCATCATGATTTTAAAGTTTTTACTATCATTTATCGTTTGTTGGGAGTCTTTTCTTTGCATTTTATTTAGAATATTGTAGAAACACAAATAATGGACTTCCGCAAGCGATTAGAGACAATTAGCATGGACATTGTCTGTGCTAGCAAGGAAAATCCTCACCGACTGAATTTGAACAATTTTGCCACCCATGCGCGGAGGTTGCACCATGCAACGCCTTTACATATTTTCTTCCAAGATGCTGAATCAAAAATCATTAACTCACCAATTAAAGATATGCATGTTGCTATAATGATCAACTTCTTCAAACCCTTATCAATTGTTGGTTATCATAGTGATTAACAGTCTTGAGTACTCAAGAAAAAGATCTAAGGTTTGAGCACGAGTCAAGGCCTTTAAAAATTTGCCAAGTGAAGGGGAAAAACTTTTATCTTTTCACCCTTGAAGGTAAAATCTTAGAGAAAAAGGTGTAGAATAGAATCCATTGATGTAAGATTTTCATGTTTACCAGATAGTTTTATGTTAGATAGATACTGCACAGATTTACAAACCTAACGTGATTTTGAAACTTTCTAGGATCACTCAGTAGGATTTGAATAGACGCTAAAATAGGAAAGGCTTGTGGTGCCTTGAGTTTGAATGATTACTCATCCAACATAGCTAGAAAATGGACAATCAAAATCTCCCTTTCTTTGTTGCTATCCAACAAACTTAGCCCATCGTCTAAACAACAACATCCATGGGAAACCTCAGAACTCTATCAAGGAGTTGGAAAGAGAATCCTATAAGGCAAAGCACAGCTACTTTGTTCATGAATCTGCGTTATTCATGAAGTGTATGCTTCCCCTAACCGACAGTTCTGATTGAATTAATGTGTTATATTTGTGATAATTAGTTTGCGGTAGTAATGTGTTGACATGTGGATTCAGATAGAAGTGAACGCTCAAAAGGTTAAAAAGTCGGATAATTAGTGATAATGAAATGGCAAATTTGGTCAGTGAGCTCAAAAGATAGATAATCCATTTGGTTTGATATTTAAGAGAGAGGAACCACTATAATAACAGTTGGAAAAACAAATCAGCAGTTTGATGAAATACACGCACGCCCCAAGAATGCTTGGCTTCAAGATCATAAACTACAATCTGCAGAGATTGCCAATTGAACTGAGCTCAACTCAAATCGATAAGTAGCTCAAATCAACCATCATTACATAGATTTAGTTTCGACTAAGTATTTATCAAAGTTTGTTAGATGATTAGACTATGGATTTATCAAAGTGGGTTAGATGATCTTGACGTTTCTCCTGAATTTAAGAGTAAAACAAATCATCCTACGTCATTCTTCTAACAGTATTTTGCATCCAAATGCAATTTATAATGAGGTTATACTGTCATGATCCTGGCCAGAGCGGTTCCTAGTGGATTAGAACTCTGTCGAGTTCAATTCGATTTAGCACCACAAGCCATGATATAAAACATGGAAACTCTACAGACTTTTTGATGAGTTACTCCTCAACATAGCCCAACTCAACTGTCCCGACTACTGACTGAGTCAGTCCTTGTTGCCGAGTCATCAATCTATATATAGTCCTTGGCAGAACAAACCCAACTTACGGAAAAACGATGTATGAGAATTTCACATTTCACAGCACTGGAATTTTACTGGATAAAATTTCTAGACCCAATTTCGGAAATGACCTGTTCCGGCTCTGGTCGATCGGGTCTGGTGGGGAAGACGTCGACTCGAGGCCGAGCCAACTCCATCGAGTTGCACCCAATGTCGTTATAACGGCTGACCAGCTGTCCACGCATCGAGGTGTACACGGTGTTAAGGTGGGCCGTGCATCCGAGCCAATGATAATCGGAGGGATAACTGTCTGGTCGTCTGCATGGCCTTTTCCCATATCTAACTGAAAACGTACACCATCACTTTTTCAAGTGACAGGCTCAATTTCCCCTGTGAAAATGCAAGGGCCAACCGTCTCGAAGTCTGCATGCTGTCTTTCCCATCCAACTTGGATGTATAGTATGCTTAAGCTTTAAGTATGTACAAGTGAGGCCCCACATTTCAATTTGATATATCATGGAAGGGTGGGCACCTTGTGCAATTGTGGCTTCGTTTCAACGGTTTAGATTGGTGAAATATCGCCATCGACTCAAAATAATGTGTTAAGGGCATCTTAGAAATTTCTCCGATTAGATTATTGTGTGATCCTTCTATTAGTTGCCTAACAAACATACAATTAGATCAAAAGCTATAGCTTGTACATTAATTTCATGGTTTCCTTATTTCGTGAGAATAAGGCCAATTCTAAGGCAATCAAAACCACCCATGTGATGACTCTCCATGCCGACGACATAACTTCAAAATTAGGATCCTGGCCCTGGGTCTATCAGCATTCTCTTGATTGACGATTGTTGGATTTTCTTTCTTGATCACCTACTTTTTGTGCATGGCTTCAATTGTGTGGTCCATCCTGTCAAAGGCCTGGAGAGCTGAAATTGCTCCCCATGTCTACACACTGAAAGCCCTGGCTTTGGCTTTATGAGTTGTCAACCTGATCCTGGTTGGACAAGCATGCACTCCATGGCCCACTTTTGGAACGCTTGAATTTCACTTAAGTTTGCCATGTGGGCACGTGTGACGAGTAAACCCCAACGTGGGAAGTGCGGGGTAACATCTAATAAGCACCTTTTGAATTTGAAAAACATCTGTTTGATTAGGATAATAACGATAGGTCGGTTTAATCAGACAGTTTGGTGGAGTTGGTCCCAACAGTTAGAAAATGGACCAATTAAAACGCGGCAATCTCCTGAAGAAGCTGGTGATACGGCAAATTAGCAACAGAATTGAAAACCTATCCCTTAACTAACACCCGATTCGCTTCCGTTATTTTAAGTTCAATTCACAACTTCAGCTCCGCATCGATCGCCATATTCCATCCAAACATGGAGAACCCCAAGTCCACTTCACCCAAGGTTCACCACACTCCCTTTATTCTCTTCTTTGTTTTGTTTGCAGTGACATGTTTGGGCTAGATGCTCATTGCCAGGGCATCCGAATGTGTGGCTCATTTACCTTTAGACTAAGTTCCTTCCCCAGTGAAGTGGCTTACTTCATATCATAAACATGATTGGTTACCATAGCATATATATTGATGGTGCTGCCCTAGCAGTGCTGGCGCATGTATGCTGCCAGTTGCCTACTCACTTCTCTTTTAAGTGATGGAAGACAGTGATCCGAGTAGATGAACTAGTGTCTAAAAGTCAATATGGATTGGATAACCATTTGATTGGTGTCCGACACTGATAGTGGATTGAAAGCAAATACGCATCGGTTGGAATTCAATGGGAGTCATGGGCGAAGTATTGTGACTAGTTGATCCTTCTGAAAATCCCTTTTGGCATTTAGTGAACTTCCGAAACTGCATTAAATCCACTTTGAAACACTTTCTTCAACCTCACTCACCGCCAATCATAGTCTAGATTGCTTTTGTGTGAGACGGCCTACTAAGTTTCTTCATTTTCTGTAAAGGCTTCGAAGCTCTCAAGTTCACAGTCTTCGCCACCCCGGGGATCTGGGCGCAATGCGCGACCTGGTCAAGCACAACCATTTAAACTCCAAACTGAGGTAATTATCTGTTTTTTATGGGTGCTGAAGTCAGATGGGCTCGCATCAGCCACTCAGCCACAGATTTCAAGCCCGAAGGATTGGTTCAGGACATCTCTAGACTTTGATAATTTGAGAGTTTTAGATTTGAATAGCCGTGATGGATAATTTGTGCATGGAATTGAATCGGTCGAGTGTTGCTTTGAATTGCGACTCCAAGACTAAGCAATCTTTTGTCCATTTTCCTTAATTTCTATAGTCTAGAGGACAGATGAAGGAGCGAGCATTTGCTAAAAAATTGCAAGAAATGGATGCTGAGGAGGCAAGACATCGGATTCGAGTTGCCCAGGGATTACCTTTGACGACTGATAAACCTGAGGTAGAAATTTTTCACATGTTAGCTTGAGCATACGCGCACCATCAATGTCTCTCTCTCTCTCTCTCTCTCTCTCTCTCTCTCTCTCTCTCTCTCTCTCTCTCTCTCTCTCTCAGCCCAAC
>JAYJMB010065700.1:0-13928 GCA_036873735.1 Pouteria campechiana
AGCTTTTCCCAAAAGCTCTACGTGCAAACGCGCTTTCTGTAAGTGCTTAAAAGCCACCGCCAGGCCAAACAGGCCCTAAAGCAATTCTTGAGAGGATAGTGAACATCTCAAGGAAAGATTGGGCAATGCAGTTGAATGATTCACTTTGGGCATATAAGATTGCATTCAAGACCCTAATAGGAATGAGTCCTTATAGACTTGTCTTTGGAAAAGCATGCCATTTGCTGATGAAGTTAGAGCATAAAGCATATTGGCGATAAACAAACTAAACTTTGATTTGCAGAAGGCAAGTGCAAAGAGAAAGCTTCAACTAAATGAACTAGATGAGTTGAGAGATGAAGCTTACAAGAATGCAAAGAATTATAAGGAGCAAACAAAGAGATACATGATCAAATCATTGGTAAAAGTTACATTAAACCTAGAATAGAAGTTTTGCTTTATGACTCATGTTTGCATTTGTTTCTAGGAAAATTGCAATTTAGGTGTATTAGACCATTCTTAGTGATATAAGTGTTCTTACATGGAGCTGTGGAGTTCAAGAACTTAAGGACTAGGAACAAGGTCAAAGTCAATGGTCATTGAGTAAAGAGATATGTGAGGGATGAGGTGCTAATGTCGTTGAATGAAAATGTTGGATTTTAGAATCTATGAAGGAGGAATTCATCTTGGATAGGCATTAAATAAAGGGCTCCTTGGGAGGCAACCCAAGTTTCTAAACCTCCTTTGCTTTTTAGCATTTAATTTAGTTAGTTGCTTTGTTTTCATTAATATGATAGATTTTTTTTAAGTATTGGTTTGATGTTTCTATTATAGAAGGAAGAAATCTATCTTTAGAATGAGCATAGAAGTTACAAAAGATTATAGATGATGTTTCAAGTGATACAACTGCCAAAAATTTATAAAGGATGCCAAAGTAATTTTACAAGGAGAGGATGAGAATGCACTTCATTCAGGGAAGCCATGAACTTAAACTTCTATCATTACTTCACATCAAGGACAATTTTTGGTTTAAGTTGGGGTATTTGGAGATATACATTTACATTTCAGATTTGTAATACATTCAAATTTCAGATTTGCATTCAGTTCAACTTTGAAAAAAAAAATTGAGAGTTGTAGTCAATTTAGTTTGGAAATTTAGTCTTCAGAATTTAGGTGTATATTTTTAAGGAGCTACAGTTTCTAATGACTTAACTCAGTAAAGCCAAAATCAATTGTACTAATGTTAAAATTGAATAGGATGGATTCATTTTCTTTTAATGATCAATAACATATGCTAAGTTTTTTTTATTACCATTGCATATGATTTAGAAGGAAGGATAAATATTACCTTGTGATTTATTGATTCTTGTGATAAGTCCTTCTTTTTCATGACTGATAAAAATTTCATTAAGCACATTATATTATGATTATGCAAACTGTATGCTGATTAGTTGACGAAGTTATGAATTCAATGACATATTTTTGTTGACATGAGCATGCTAGAACTTAGTTGATTATCCCTCAAGGTGAAATCCTAGATAACATGTTTACTTGGAAGTTATTTATATATTCTTTGATCAGTTTAAGCCTTTCAAGCTAACCTATTACATTCATTGTCACTAGTGTCCCCATTGTACTTTAATGAAAGAATGACATATGCAAAGCATATAAAAAAACACCATTCAACTTTTCTTTCTTTAGCCATATCATTCAATCCCTTTCAGCTTGAAAAACCATGTTACGCTTATTAAGAGACATATTTATACATGAAGACAGGGAGGTATATGAGTGTATAAGAAGATAAGTTTGTGGGTCATTAAAAAGATAAATGTCAAAAGAATGATGGGATAAAAGGAAAGTAATCAGTGAGGATTTATTCTTCAAGTGGGATGATCACATCTCTATGAACTCAATAGACAATAAGTTTGGAGACGTGGTAGTAATACAACCCATAGTAGGAGGTATCACATCCTAATGAATGTAAAAGAAAATAAGTTTGGGGGTGTGATGGTAATACAACCCTTAAAACAGATAGAACTCCAAACAAAAAGTCAAGAGATTGAATAGTCATGTAAAATTATGATATGATCTCTTGCTTTATGGATCTTTATTTTCTTTCTTGTTAGCTAAACCCAAGGCCCCATTATAAGCTTAGCAAATGCTTATTAATCCAAATGAACAGAATTTTCTACATTAGTAGATAGGGATTATGAAAAGGAAGCTTATGGTATATTCTATGAAGATCATGAGAATCATTGGTTTGCAAATTATTGACTAAAAACATGCATGTAGCATGAGATTGACACCACACACACACAAACACACACACACACACACACACACATTTTTACTTCATAAAAGGATTAATGAAGCCCGAGTTTCATGAGATTACTTGGCAAATATCTTGAGTGATTTTTGAGATATGTGTGTAATTTGTCTGACATGTTACTGATTGTTTGAGAGAGATTTTCATGACTAATTCATGAGTTCAGATTATTATTTTGCTCGAGGAATCAAACAAATATTTAATATATTCTTTTAATGTGTTTTCATTAGTTTATATTGGCATTGCACTTAATAGAGTTCATCTTGTTGTAAACATAAAAATTTATAAAATGAAACTAAAGATTATAAAAGGTGTCAATTTAAAATAATTTTTGGGATTGATGAAGGCAGATTTGAAAAATGTGTTCAACATGAAAGTTTTATCCTTTATTTTTATCTTTTTATATTAAAAATTATATAATTATGATTTTATATAATAATGTTACGACTAAAATAATGTAAATGTCTCTAGAGCTTCATATTCATCTATTACTATGTTTGTCAGAAGGTGTCACTCTGGGGGCCCACAACTCATACAAGATGAATGATTTAGACAAACTGATCAACATAAAAGTTGTATCTCTTGAAATAATCTATCCAAGCGAAAAGAATCATCTAATTCTGAGTTTGTACGAGAAATTTATGATCAAAATACTAAAACTATCTCCAAAAGAACTTTGTTTGTCATAAATAAAGATTTATCTGCTAGAGAAGAACTTTGTCTGTAGTAAGTAGAACTTCATCTTCTGTCATAGAACTTCATCTGCTGATGAAGAACTTTTTCTACAGTAAGTAGAACTTAATCTTCCGTCATAGAACTTTGCTGCTGGTGACAGAACTTTGTCTATAGTTAGTAGAACTTCATCTGCTGGAGACAGAACTTTGTTTATAGACTATTAATAGACAAAGCAAATTTGAAAAATGTAGAAAACATTTTTGGCACAAAATAGAAGTCCAAAATATAAAAATTTCATATATGTTGAATGTTATATTGCTGTCCAAATATGATTACAGAAATCAACAATGTATTTTTAGCAACGGGGTCTCACAATGATCAACACTTAAAATTATTTAAGTTATCTTTGGAAGCAAATTCCTCCGCACAAGTTGCTAAAATTTTCTGAAGTTTGGAATGCGTAAGCTGTTGCAATTTTTGGAAGACATCTTATGAAGCCAATTGTACAACAATTCTATCTATTTTTGAACTCTTAAGCTATCTTTTCTTGTGGAAAGACAAAGTTATTCTTAGAAGAGGATCAGTGTGTGTAAAGGAATTAAAATTCATGAAGAAGTTCTACTAAAACCCTACTGCTTGGGTTATTTAAGGACGTCGAGGATAGAGCTTAAAAAAAAACAAAAAACACAGTTCAGTACAGGGAGAGAAGTAAGGGAGCAAGAGAAGGATTTTGAGTTCTATAATCATGCATGTTTCAGAGAGTTTTATTTTTTTTTTTCATTATGAACTAAATTTATTTTTCTGGGGCAATGATGTAGCCCTCTTTGATATTCATTGTTAATAGAGATTGTTGGTTTATTAATTCAATATCATCTTATTTTTTTCATTGTTTATAATAAAATCATCTAATTTATTTAATTGTCTTATTACCAATTATGTGGATTAACTTGATTATTTTTAACTACATAGTTAAGGTAGACACCATATGCTAAATCATGTGCTGTGCTCTTTTGAATGAATGAGTAGATGGTTAAGGTAAATGCCATATGCTAAACTATTTTGCTTGGTTCATTAAAATTCTTTTAATCTTCATAAGTTTTCAATCTCAATTACAGTACATGCCATAGATAATTGGAACAGGAGAAAATACTTGATTTAAACTTGGATGCTTAACGGTAATAATCATACAATGGATAGAATAAATTCAAGATGCTAAATTGATACCAACATCTCAACAACAATGAATATCATTGAGTGGTGAAGTTAGATTCCTAAACTCTTATAACTTAAAATCTCTTTTATATTACTCACTATCATTATTTTCTATTATTTACATTACAACTTTAATTACTTAATCTTTACTTTATCTTGTTGATTTAGAACAAATTAATTTTAGTAACTAAACATAATTGAATCATTTTGACAGTTCACTATGTGATCAACCCTTGCTTTACACACTATATGTTATACACTCGTGCACTTGAGAGGAATTATAATTTGACCATCAATAAGTAACAAAAGTTATCTCCCATTTTCAACACCCTGAGTGTTACATGGAGCACTTTACCTTTATCCCATTTTCGTGCTCTCATAGTGCACTTTCATGCCATATATATGCGGCCCCTTTTTTGTAACAATCTATTCTATTAAACATAATCAACATGTCATTTAGTCACCCCTCTCATAATCATATTAAATTGCATAAGTAAATCCCTTCATAAATTTAGCAAATTCATGTATATCCCAAAAAAATTATTTATATATATAAAAAATTCAAATCCTGGGGTGTCACAAGTGCTTCTGCCACCTCTTCCTTAAGAGATTGTTCATGCTCCTAATCAACATTTATGCCATTTTCTTTTACTATTGCTATTTTCAAAGAAGATGTGTTGGGCTTTTAAAGCCAACATCCATTGCCTTGGGACGAAACCTATTTACCCCTAGTTGAGGGATACCTTTGATGCAAACTTGTTGTTTGAAGCAACTTTGGAAGCTACAACAATAGTAAATGTGAAGCGATATCTTAGAAGTAAGACATTGTTATTCAAACTCCTTCATCAGGGATTGTTGATATGACTATTGTTTTGAAGTTAACTTTGGAAACTCTAGTACCCAACATTTCTACCTCTATAGAGGAGACCTGCTATAAGCTAGAAACTTTTATTCTTAACCCAAGCATTGCATCTTAGCTAGCTCCTTTAATAACCCTAAACCAAGCACTTGTTTGGCCCAACTCTTCATCCTTGTCTAAATTTGTATCTTCTATACATTATTTGATCTTTACCTATGGCCTCCAAATGATTTTTCCTCCTTAGATGAGGAAATTAGGACATTTTCGGAAGACTCGATATCAAGTTTACCAACCAATTTATTCCAAATATCTTTGGCAAGACAATCTATCAAATTCAATGGGAGATAACACATAGAATAAAGTATTTATAATTTTAGCATTAGACTAAAATACTCTGATTTCATCTTAATTCATTCAAATATAAAAGTTGTTGGGATAGTTTTCCTAATCTTGATGCCCTTCCATACCTCAATATTGTTCAAGAGGATGTATATCTTTATTCTCATCTTTTTGTAATAATAGCAATTTCCATCGAAAAGGGGTGACTAAGTGGATGATTGAGCCTTGACAAATATATAAAGTAAAGATGGATAGGCTACCATTAGAGTCTTTTCAAATATATTATGAATCCTAATCTAATAACACTTGTGCGATCTTTGTAGATGGCTTGACGCAAGAGACGAGGGGGTGAATTTGGCAATTAAAATTAAATGGGCTTTAACCCCTATTGATAGAAATTCCCAATTTAAAGATGTCAATGTTGCGTTATACATGCATAAATAAGAGGATTGGAAATCAATAAAGTAAAACAAACAATGATGTATAGTGGTTTAGCTCAAGTGTAGAACCTACTCCACTCTTCTAAGAGCAAACTCCTTTTTGCCTTAGGTTAGACTAACTATAGTAATACTATAATCTAAAGTCAATACTCCCTTATAGATTTTAGCTCTAAAGGGCTTTATAACATTTCTCGAAGCAAATATGAGTATACAACTCCAATTCCCTATTTTGATCTTCATAGAAAATTGCTTCCAATAGCAATCAAGGAAAACAATTTAATAGATTCAGAATTATAAATAAAAGAATTTTGTAGTTTAGGTCTTTGATTATAACAAAATAATTTGCAATAATTACTCTTGAAGTTTACATAGTTGAAAAGATTCTTTAAGAATATTGAATGCTGAGGCTCAAAGTAGATGAGAAAGTGTAGGTTCGTTGACTCAAAAAATGAGTTGCTTTACTCTTTTTATACTTGAACTTTGAAAAGTAGCTGCTCAGAACCTTATTTGAACATATTCTGACCATTGGAGAAGGTAGGTGGGCATTAATGATGCTTCCAACATCTATTTGAAAAAGCTATCGTGAGCATTCTATTGAATCATCAATCAAATGACCTCAATCTTCTTTCAAAGGAAAAGTTTTTAGTGAATGATATTTGGATACCTTTCAAAAACAGGTGTGGGTATTTGAAATTTGAATTCTTTGACTTATTCATTTAATCTTCTTTTGAAAGAGTGCAACACCTAATTTGCCTAATGGCTCCTGTCAAATGGTCGTTTGAATGATTCTTCAAACTGATTCACCTAAAGATGCATTTCCCTGTGAGTTGTGTCTTTGTTTAATCATGCGAATCATCTGTTGAATGAAGGTTTTATGTGATTTGCCTAAAGGAGTAAAACTAAAGCCCATTTTCTTTCAAATGAACCATTTATTCATTCCAAAGAACCTTAAAATCATTTGGAAATGCTTCAAAAAAAGATGTCTAACTCTTTAAATATTTTTAAAAAGTTTCTTTTGGTTAAACACCTACCTTAATACATGAATCTCAAAGAAAATTATTATTAAACACACAAGAAGGTATGAGATCATTTTGTCACCATTAAAACTCTAAGATGGATAAAAGGAGCTCTACAATTTTCTCTTCTAATTAAAAAGGAAACATTTTCTTTTAAACTATTCTCAAATAAAAATTGGTAAAGCAATCTTAAAGATACCTTATGACCTATAAACGCCCATGTATTGAGCTTAGCTACAACTAACTACTTGGTTATGGTCAATTAATCAAGAGAGTAGCTTTGTAATTAATGTAAAATCAATAGGTTACACTATTTAACCTATGAGCCATTCAAACTTTCTTTTTGAAGGATCAAAGTAAAAGCAAAACAAAGAGTACTTATTTTATATTATTGTTAAATATAAGTTATTAATTATTTTGTTTCTAATTATGTATAATTTAAGCATTATGGCGAAAATAAGGATTTGTAACATACATTGGTAATGTGTATTAATATCATTCCTAAGAAAATAAGTCTCATAATGAAATTTACAATTCTTTGCAGATATATACTAAAGACAATTTTAATAACCTCAAAAAATGTCATTGCTAATATTGGTTGTAAAAAGTATAATGGAAAATCATTAAAATTGAAGGGTATTTTTTTAGCAAGAAATAAAATAAATCAACAATAAAATTAGCTTCTTGCAAATAGATTTTATAGTTGATGAATTTGTTCTTTCTAAAACTATCAAACTATCATCAAAAACACAATATTTTGAATTCAAATTTTTCCATCAAAGATAAGTTAACAATGATTTTCAACTATTGAAATGAATAGGATTTTTTTTTTTTGTGTGTGTGTGTGCCTGGGGGGTGTGGTAAAAGCTCATGTTAAACATAATAATGTTACCCTAAATCAAAAGGCAAAGAGAAAAAAAAAATAAAAATCTCTCGTGCCTTAAAAAAACCCCATTCGGCCTTCTTTTGTAACCTACCTCTACTTTCTTTGTCCATCCCTTTTCGTATCTTTTATCTTAACATGAAACCACAATTCCCATAATTCATCCAACTCCTTATCAAGAGTCAGCATAAAACAAACTTAACTTAATTAATTGAATTAGGTAATCAAGTCGATTTTCTTCCATTTTTAGATGGTTTAAATCTAATATATAAAGGTCCTCATTTTTTTCCCTTTCATCTGCGTATAGTACTTTATTAAGGTCTATAGAGGATGTCATATTCAAAGGCTAATTTATGTGATTCATATCATGAAAGAGGTTGATTCAAGCTAATACAATATATTGTCCTAACTAAATACTTTGTTCAATAGAAATCCAAGTGGACAACTAAGTTAGCATGCATCATCAAATTAGTTAGATGTTGTTAGGATATATTTTAGATAGTTTCTATTCTTATTAGTTGGCTGTAACTAACAAAAAATTATTTTATGCTTTTTTATAAGATATAATCTTGAACAATAATAAATATTAAAAAATAATTTTACTATTGAAGAGATTATTTTGAAAGAGAGTAACATTTGCTTGTAAAAGAAATGAAAATTTCCTTCCCATGATGTAAAATATATTTGTTCTAGAAACTCTACTTTTATTCACAACTATGTATTTTTACACTTAAAAAGTTTATTTATTTTGTTATTATTCATTAGTTCAAAAGTGAGGAGCCTCTAAAGCTCAAATTAGGAATACTTCATCTCTCTTCTTTCTTTCTCTTTTCTCATCACTACCCTTGCTAGTTTGACTTAATTAATCTAGTATTCAATCCTTATTCACAAGTCTCTTCCATCTTTATATTAGCTTGAACCTAGACTTAAATAGATTACTAAAATTATCTATTAGTAATCTCTTAAGTAGGTTTATTGATGAAGTAGTAGATTAACGAAAAAGTTATTAAGGTAAGTGGAGGATAAAATACTCTTTTATATAGATGGCTGTAAAGTCATGGAGTCAATGACAAAAGGTTGTTAGCCTAGTGACCTATATACATTCTACTATTTTACCTTTCTAAATCACATTTTCAATTTATAAAATATATAATGGTCAAAAATTGGAATCTCAAGCTATTTACTAATTTTCTAATTTTTTACTAATTGTAATGTATATATTATCTGTTTATGTTGCTATTGCTTGTTTATAACTAAAATTTTGACATATTTAGGATTTCTCTTATGGATCTATTTGAAATACTACTAGTAACATGAGATTACTATTTCAGTTTACCCAAGATGTAGAGTATAGAATTATAATGGGTTTTTTTTGTGTGTCCTTTCACTGGTAAGCAGAAAAACATAACTATCATCACTCTTTTGCATCCTAGATATTCTAACTAGCTTAAGGTTATATGGAAGTCAAAGCTAACATCAATTATAAGTCATGACACAAATTTTGTGCTCCACTCTATGGCGACATTTTACTTTTTGGTGTAATATTATTAATCTGTTTAAAGATATGCTTATTTGTTTCAATATTATAAATATATACAAGAATTGGATGGGAAAATATAATAGATTAAGTGACAGATAAGTGAATGGGGTTAGAAGCTTTTATTGATTTTGCAACCAACACATGGAAAACAAAAAAAAAGATTTGATATCTATGTTTGAATTATCAAATCATGAATCTTAAAATGCTATAAAAACCATGAATGGATCTAATGCTTTTTGAAATGATGTCATCATATAAGGTTTAGATGTACCATGGTAAAAGCTTTGGAAGTTCTGAGTCCTATCATGATAATGATGATAGTCTAAAAAAAACATGGTAGATAATGAAGATGAGAAAGATGATGAGATACTTGAAATCATAGCAAAATGGAACAAAACTTTTAATACTTTAGTATTAAAAAAATTATATAAATAGTGATGTAAGAAAGCATGATCAGTTATTAAGAGAGACACAATATAAATTATATATAAGATAATTTCTGTTATCAAGTTTTCTTGTGAAACTACTATATTATTCCAAACTTTATAAGTGGGATTGGAGTTTATCTTTCTTCTTTTCTACTAAAGGTACATCCATTCAAGGTATGTCCATGAATTTAATACCACTTAAACTTTGAAAACTTGTCAAACAAAAACACTATATAGTTAGTTTGCTTAAAATAAATTGACCTAATATTTTCTTTTCCTATTAAATTGTAGGTAAATGATTGAAGGTAGCATTGTTACAAATTTTTGATGGCCTTATACATTATTATCTAAAATAGTTTTATAAAGATTCATAATATAATGGGTAATTTTGTAAAGGTGTTGGGAGCAATTTTGATTTGTAATGCAAGGACTAGAAAAAGAATATTTTGAGTTTTATGTTTTGTATGTGGTAAGAATTAGACGGCTTAACTCTCAATAGGCTATTATTGCACTATAATATTAACTAGCATTAGGCTTTTTTTATGCCATTTTTATTGGTCCTGTTCTGGTGGTAGCTCAAGAGGAGGGTGAATTGAGCTTTTGAAACTTTTTGGCCAAATAAAAATAAAATATTATAAATAATAAAATTAAATCACAAAACACACAAATAAGGATATTTTTATAGTGGATCTGCCTAACCCAGTATCTACACCACTTTCTGAGTCAGCCTTGCTATACTGAGGTTCCACTATCACCAGTTGGTTTTCTCGAGCTCACCAACAAGCTCTTACAACCAGTTAGTTTCCAAGCTAATCAACAAACTTGTTAGTTTTTAAGCTCACAAAAAAACTTGTGCACTACTAATTTCCAAGCTCACCAATGAATTTATACACTGTTGGTTTTCATGATCTCACCAACAAACTCTTACAAATAGCAAGTCTCACTACTTGCTGCACCAAACGAATGGTAAAGTAACTTGTTCAGGAAAATACTTCTAGTTAGGCTGATTTGTACACAAGATAAATGTAAAATTAATAAATGAATAGATAATTGAAAACTTGAGGTCAAACTCTAGGAATCGAAGATGTTTGAGCTTTGAGCATAGATTTGCAATTAGCACATTGGATTTGTGAAATCTTGGAAGAAGAACTTGAATCGATGTAAATGCTCTATAGATGCTCTTTTCTTATTTGATTAGCTTGAATTACTAACCTTCAACGGTCTCCAATTTCTCCTCTTATACTTGATTTGAAAATTTGCCCATTAGAGAAGAAGACAATCATTAAATGCAAATGAATCATTGAGATTTTTTGCCCTTTGGAATGTTCCTTGTTTCTTGTTGACTTAAGGCTATTCGGCAATGTCGAGAATGCGTAGCTGTGTTCAACATTAAGATTTCAGACTTTCTTGAGTCAAATAGCTTGCAATAGATTGCACTCAGCTATGTTTTAAAATGAATTGATATTTCTGGAAGTGGATGGCCATGTCTAAAGTTGATATCTCAAACTCGGACTAGCGTTCAACTTGCAAAAGACTTCATTCACTTATATCCAAAAGATGAATTGCTATGTTGGGAATTGAATAACCATATTCGAAGTTAATATTTTGGACTTAGATGAACTATTCACTTTCCAATGAACTTCTTTCACCTATGCTCAAAAATGATTCACCATATCTAGAATCGGATAGCCATATCTAGAGTTAATATTTCAGACTTGAACTGGCACGAATTGCTCTGAGTTGCATGACTGAGCTTTGGCTATGTTCGGTAGAGATGGTTATGTCTGACTTTCGTCTCTATGTTTGGAGTTATGATTTGGGACTTGACTTTGCTTGCTTTGGCAAAGTCCAAGTCTTGGCACTTTGGATTTCCAAACTTGGAATTCTGAAATCTTGGATTCATACTATATTAGTGTCCAAATTTGGATTCTATGTTCGAATTGATTATGTAATGTCCAAACTTGTTTCTTTGTTTACAATGTATGAACCTTTGCTTGAGTTCAAAATTTGGTTGAACTTCATTTTTAAGTCTGTTTTGAAGCCAGATTGTGTTCGAACTCAGGCATCAATTTGATTGACTTCGGTAGTGTCCTAAAGTGCTTCCAAAGTATCTTTTACGCTTGATTGATGCCAGACATATCCTTTAACTAAAAGTTTGGCCTGGAATGCTTATCTAAAATAGTCTAGAAGAAGTTTCAAACTTCGATCATATGTCTTTAGTTGACACTCTTCAAACTCATTGAGTTTCTTCACGTATTAGCTTTGATATTTATGAACTCAGTTATGTCTAGTTTCATCTAAATTCTTTTCAAAGTTTCAGTGACATTCTTTCTCTTTCGAGCATTTATAGGTTCTTCCTTTATGGATGTAATGCTGTAGATCTTTGTCTCTGATATAAGCTATTTTTTGTGTTGTCCACTTAACTAAAGTTAATTTTCTTAAAAATGATTTATACCTATCACTGCAATACTAGGGAACATAATTGTCAGTACCTTAATAATTCACTCATATGCTTTTACTCATCATCAAAACTTAACTAGTCAAATATGTTCATTATCAAAATCAAGTTAGGTAAAGGAGGTTTGGATCAACTGGGTCAATATTCTCCCCCTTTTTGATAATGACAAAATATTTGAGTGAATCACCTTTCAAAGATAAAATATGAATGTATATATGGGAACTATATAGAGATATATTATGCATAATGATTGTCTTTAATTGATTACACTTATTGTGTATATCAATAACATATAGCTCCTCAAGACTAAGTGCATTGTCTAACAAGATATAATAATCTCTGCCTCAATGAATGCACTTTAATTTACTCTAATTCTCTCTATTCACTCTAAGTCTCTTTATATTTCTTCCCTTTTTTTTCATAATAAAAAGGGTAGAGTATATAGGTGAGTAAAAAAAGTAAAGTGTGTTGCTATATGAAAAGGCAACATTCAAACATTTGACAAAATGTGTTGAAGAACTATAAAATCTATGTAATGTTTGAAGAAAGGATATATTTCATTGATGAGAGAAAGTGATGTGCAAAGTGTAAGTATAAACATGAATGAGTATACACCAAAATTATAGAGAATATCTCTATTACAAAAAATAAATTGTGTAATAGTTCATTTGTTGTATTTGAGCTCCTGCTTTTTGCATACAATCATCTTTGGTCTATTGTAAGATCTTTGAGAACCTATTTAAGTTGTGACCATGGTTGACAGTAAAGTTTGAGTAGTTGTTGACTCAATAGGTATTATTGTTGGAGGAATGAGTGAAGGATTTTAAGGTGAGCCATGTACTCAGGATTAAGTAATTGAGGTTGGACCATCAGTTGATTTTCTTGATGAGCTTTGTTATTTATAGCAAGTCTACAAAAATATTCCTCTTGGTCTAAGTAGATAAGAGGAGGTGGAAGATGTTTATATGAAGGAATTTTGGTCTTGCTAGGAGGAGGTTATGGTTTGGAAATTGGAGCTTTGGTTTTGGAGAAAGGTTTGGACTTGGAAGCTGGAATTTTGGATCTTGAAGTAGGTTTGGGCTTGGAAATTGAAATTTTGATTCTAGAAGAGGGATTGGATTTGGGAGGAGGAACATTGGAGGGTTGAAGTGTTGGAGTGGATGGTAAAGTGACAGAAGGACTGGAAGTGGAGGAAGGAGCGACAGAGATAGAAGGATTAGGAATGGAGGACTTTGTTAGCATTACGATATATGATTTTGATGATAATAAAACTTATATTAAAATAAGAAATATGTGTGCTTAAATCTTTAATAATCACATGCATAATTATTATTTGATAAAAAGTTGATTAATATGAATAAATAATCATAAATGCTTAATTATGCCACCATACATCTTTTACTTATTGGTGCACTTAACATTATTAATTATTCATTAATGTGTAAATTTGTTGAATCATACTTAGCACCATATTCACTCAAGCTTTTACATTATGTACTCAAATAAAGATGTACATTATCCTTGCTCTATAGCATGTTAAAATCATATGAGGATAAAAATATATTCTGATAATGTATCTGAAAGCTAAAAACGTAGCAAGTGTAGAAAACTTCTAAGTACAGGATTAAAATCGTTTGCAACCAACTGTCTCACCTATCTGCTACATTCCAAAAGGATTGAACTGCTAAAGGTCATGGAAGAAGAAGAAGAAGAAGAAGAAGAAGAAAGCAAAGGCTTTGAAGACAAACAACAAGAAAAGTTAAATTTTCTGAG